>VOPJ01001500.1:0-68027 GCA_014673585.1 Semibalanus balanoides
ATGAAGTACATGGCTAAATTCAGAAAAATATGTTCTACAAACTAGTGTCAACAACTCCACATGACTAATGGGAGTAGGCACACTCCCTTTAAACGTTATTTGACAAAGGGGCTAGTGACAAGGGGGCTAGCGGCTAGTGACGGCGCTTCTTCTTCCCGTGCTTTTCGTGCATTTGAAATTGTGTGGGGCGCCGTCACTGGCCGGAGGGGCACCGTCACTAGCCGGAGGGGCGCCGTCACTGGCCAAGAGGGGCGCCATCACTCGCCGGAGGGGCGCTGCCATTGGCCGGAGGGGTGCCTTCACTGGCAGGAGGGGGCGTCGTCACTGGTCGGAGGGGCGCCGTCGCTGGCCGGAGGGATGCTGTCACGGGCCGTAGAGGCGCCATCTGTGGCAGAGAACAACCCCACTGGCCGGGGGCGCCGTCACTGGCTGCAAGAGTGCCGTCACTGGCTTGGGGAGCGTCCTCACTGGCCGGGGGCGCCGTCACTGGCTGCAATAGTGCCATCACTGGCTGGGGAGCGTCCTCACTGGCCGGAGTGGCGCCGTCACTGGTCGGAGGGTGCAGTCACTGAACGGAGGGGCGCCAGCTTTGCATGGGCGTTTCGGGTCCAAAGGACCAGGTCATGACCAGGTCACGCCCTGATACTCTGTACGCCACTGCACTGCCTCTACCGGGATTAGCTGGACCCCTTAACACATGCATTGCATGCATCTAGGCTCAAAGAGAAACTGGGTTTATCCTGTCGTTGAGTCGACTCCCTACAGCGACTGAGCGGAATGTCGTCAGCAGGCTCCCTGCTGGTCCGGCGGTATATGTCGCCGGTGATAGCAGATACGACACTAGAAAGCTGCGCGCACGGTGGTGCCACCCAATCAAACACGACGCGGCTCGGCTCGGCTTGGATTGGTTCCGTCTCCATATCTGCTGGGACCCGGGACCACGCCAGATTGCCTGCCAGCTGATGGGACCATGTCGGATTGCCTGTCAGCTGATGGGACCACGCCGGATTGCCGTCAGCTGATGGGACCACGCCGGATTGCCTGTCAGCTGATGGGACCACGCCGGATTGCCTGCCTGCTGAATAGGACACGCCCGGATTGCCTGTCACTGACTGGGGACCACGCCGATTCCCGTCAGTTTGACCTGGGCACCACGCAAGATTGCATGCCAGCTTGATGGGACCGCACGCCCCGATTGCCCGCACAGCTGATGGGACACGCGGATTGCCTGCCAGCTGATGGGACCAACGCCAGGATTGCCTGTCAGCTGATGGGAACCACAGCTCGGATTGACCTGCCGCTGATGGACCACGCCGGATTGCCTGCCAGCTGATGGGACCACGCCGGATTGCCGTCAGCTGATGGGACTGCGGCGGATTGCCGTCAGCTGTGATGCAGTAGGTACGGGGGGATGTGACCCCGTTGCAGGATGGTGACCCTTTGGCGGCATCCTGTCAGACCGGTAGTGGCTCAGCTTTCGCTCACAACCTGTCTTTCCACTCCCGAGGGGATTAAAAAGGCTGCGTCAGAATGCTACCAAAGAGAAAGGCATCTGACAGAGCTTAAAGGGAAATAATCACCTTTGAGGGGTCACAGCCACTAAAAGGCCGCCATGTATTAGACGCAAATATAACTTCTAATTTGGTTACGTGTTCATTGAATAGCAGTTCTATATAGAGGATTTACGGGCATCTAATCACAAGTAGAACGCAAAACATATTTTATATTCTATTACGTAACAAAAAATACGGAAAAAGTCCGCAGGTTGATGAGGACCAAAAATACTTGCAAGCGTTTTGCAAGTACCGGTCGTTTAAGCGTGGAACGTTCACTAACTTTGAATTGCAATATCTTTTGACAGGAAAGTTTGTATGCAAAATGTGAGGAATTTACAATATATTTTGGTCTCGTCTGTCGATTTCATGTGATTACTCCATTTTAGTGGGAAAATGTGATTATTTCCCTTTTACAGAAAGTATTCAACATTTCCCACAACAATAGAGTTATTATTTGAGATCGATAGATAAGAGTTAAGACCAAAATATATTGTAAATTCAACACATTTTGCATACAATATTTCTATCGAAAGATCATAGGTGTAGGAACAGGGGGACAGAGGGGGTGGCCCCCTCATTTTTCGGCAATATGTTTCCCAAAGTATTGTATTTTGCTTGATGAGAAAAGGCTTTGGTGTCAAAATATTTTTCAATGCGAGAAGAGCCTAAATATGCAAAGAAATATTCCATGAGGGAGTTGGGTTTCTGTCAAAAGGATATGAAAGTTTCGCTCCCCCCCACACACACACTTTTCGTGACGTTCCTATGTCCCTGCGAAAGATATTTCAAGTTAAATTTGATAAACGTTCTACACTTTTAACGCCCAGTCTTGCAAGCACCTTTGGTCCTCATCAAACTGCGCTGCGGGGTTTTCCCATATTTATTTTGTACGCAATGGATAGGCAAAATATTTTGCGTTCTGCTTGTTGTGATTATATGCCCACCGATCCTCTACAATTAATAACCATTGAATGAAAGTTATCCAAATTAGCAGTTAACCGCAAGCATTTTACGGTGGCCTAGTAAGCGGTTGCGATCCCTAATTTGTGAAAAATGCTTCATTCATTTTCAACATTAGGAGTTTTGTGTAGTTTTGTCTCTGGCTGTATGTAATACTACTGCTTTAACATCATGACAAAATTATAATTTTTCCAAAAAATCATCAAAAATAACAAAATGAAATTAAACGGAGAGCTCATCGATGACTTGAAACGGCGACCTATTTAGTGTCGACAATTTGTTTCATTGACCTATCAGGGACGTTTGTCATGCTTCTTGGAAGCACTAGTTCATATGCTCAATGGACTTGTTTACATATGGGGAGACGTTTTCAGTGACCTTCATGAAGCACTTGGTAGGTATTTGCCTTTTTGCTTCCAAACTTGCAATTTGGAATTTGTGAATAATTGTATGCTAACTTATTAAATTGGAAATACATCATTGTTTGTCATAACGGAAGCCTAAGAAATTGTTAAAAAATCGAAATTGGAATATTTCCCTTAAACAATGTCAGCCGCTTTGCTTCGATTACCACAAGTGCTTTTGCCGCGGCCGATTTCCAGACAGCGTCAGATAGCTATCTCGCCAGTCAGCGTCAGACAGCTATCTCGCCAGACAGCGTCAGACAGACGTCAAACAAGCTTCTCTGCCAGTGCAGCGTCAGAACAGCGTCAGACCAGTAATCTCGCCAGACAGCGTCAGACAAGCGTCAGACAAGCGCAGACGCGCAGACAGCGTCAGACAGCGTACAGACAGCTATCTCGCCACGACAGCGTCAGACAGCGTCCAGACAGCGTAGACAGCGTCAGACAGCTATCTCGCAGACACGCGTCAGATAGCTATCTCGCCAGTCAGCGTCAGACAGCTATCTCGCCAGACAGCGTCAGACAGCGTCAGACAGCGTCAGACAGCTATCTCGCCAAAATGTCAGCCATCGCCCGATACAGACACCACATGACCTATCCTCAGACAGCATAAACCCGACCTGAAATGGAAATCTGCCTTTCGAGATGCACAGCTACATCTGATGGAAGCTGGAGGTGAATTTATGGGACGGCCCCGGCTTTTTACTGCAGCTGCTGTAGGGCTCAGCACCAGCAGCCAGCAGAGCTCAGCACCAGCAGCCAGCAGGGCTCAGCACCAGCAGCCAGCAGGGCCTCAGCACAGCAGCCAGCAGGGATCAACACCACAGCCAGCAGGGCTAAGCTGCAGCTCAGCGCTCGCAGCGTACTCACGAGTTTGTCCAATGTAGGCGAGGCGGCGGTGGGCTGGGCTCTGTCTGTACTGCAGTGGTAACTCACTGTCCAATGTCGGCGAGGGCAGGCGTGGCTGCGGCTCCTGTCTTGTACTGCCAGTGGTACTCACGTGTCCTATGTAGGCGAGGCAGGCGGTGGGCTGCGGCTTGTCTTGTACTGCCAGTGGACTCACTGTCCGATATACGGCGAGGGCCAGGCGGTGGGCTGCGGCTCTTGTCTTGTACTGCCACGTGGTACTCACGTGTCCGATATAGGCAGGCAGGCGGTGGCTCGCTCTGTCTTGTACTGCCAGTCGTATCACGTGTCCGATATAGGCGAGGCAGGCGGTGGGCTGCGGCTCTGTCTTGTACTGCCAGTCGAGTTTGCTCAGCTGGAGGTAGCCGGCGAGCGCGGGCACGTCGGACACCTCTGTCTCATCACCGCCGGCCTCCAGAACCAGCACCGAGTGGGCCGGGTTCTCTGTCAGACGATTAGCCAGCACGGCCCCTGCTGAGCCGGCCCCCACTGAAACACAGGACAGCCAACTCAGGTCAGTGGCGCCCCACGGCACACCCGACGTTGATATTAATGAATCAAACTCCGTTCACAAATCCGCCTAGGGCTGCTTGAACACCTATGTGTTTTCGGGACCGACAAGAAGACAGGGCCGGAGCGCTACAATGTTTTAGTTCCTGGGAAGATATGTAGGCATGCGTTGCTGATCAAGAACCAGACACGAAACATCAAATATTGTTCTTACGACCTTTAGCATCTCTTTACATTCTTAGGAGCGATTGGTTATTATAATTTGATGCATGAGTGGCATTAACGATTCAATTTATAAACGAGCCTAGGGCGAGTTCATAAACTGAATATTTAATGTCACGAGTGCATAACGCGATTTAGTGCATGGCCGTTCCGCACTTTTTCCAGAGTTCAATGCATGGGGTCATTGCAACTTTTTCAAGAGTTCAATGCAGGGCCATTAACATGAGGCTTAGCAGTGTATTATCACTTCCGGGATTGTATTAACACTCCAGTTAATACACGGCTAAAACTAAGCACGTGGTCTATGGGAAATCAGTCTTTGTTCATGCACTCATTCCATATAATTTGACACGCGCTCTGGAGGGGGGATCTGCCCACCCCTCCGGTTTTTCGAGGATAGCGGAAAAACGGCGGCGATACCTGTTCGAAATGAACAACTCACATTATGTTAAACTCTTGACTTTGGGTAGCGCTGCTCTCTGACTCAGCGCTGCTCTCTGACCGACTCAGCGCCGCTCTCTGACCGACTCAGCGCCGCTCTCTGACCGAGTCAGCGCCGCTCTCTGACCGAGTCAGCGCCGCTCTCTGACCGAGTCAGTGCCGCTCTCTGACCGAGTCAGTGCCGCTCTCTGACCGAGTCAGCGCCGCTCTCTGACCGAGTCAGCGCCGCTCTCTGACCGAGTCAGCGCCGCTCTCTGACCGAGTCAGGCGCGCCTCTCTGACCTGAGTCAGCGCCACTCTCTGACCGAGTCATGCGCCCCGCTCTCTGAAGTCATCTCGCCGCTCTCTGAACCGAGCAGCGCCACTCTCTGACCGAGTCACGCGCCGCTGCTCTGAGTTCAGCTCGCCGCTACTCATGACCGGAGTCAGCGCTGCTCTTGACCGACGTAGGCCGCTTCTCTGAACCGAGTCAGCGAGCCGCTCTCTGCCCAGAGGTCAGCGTCCGTCTCTGACCGAGTCAGCGCCGCTCTCGAGTCACGCGGCCGCTCTCTGACCGAGTCAGCGCCGCTCTCTGACCAGAGTCACGCACCACGCTCTGACCGAGTCAGCGCACTCTCTGAGTCCAGTGCCGCTCTCTGACGAGTCAGCACCGCTCTCCTACCGAGTCAGCGCCCGCTCTCTGACCGAGTCAGCGCCGCTCTCTGACCGAGTCAGCGCCGCTCTCTGACGAGTCAGCGACCGCTCTCTGAGTCACAGCGCCGCTCTCTGACCGAGTCAGCGCCGCTCTCTGAACCGAGTCACGCCGCTCTCTGGTCAGCGCCACCTCTCTGACCGAACGTCAGCGCCGCTCTCTGACCGAGTCAGCGCCGCTCTCTGACCGAGTCAGCGCGCTCTCTGACCAGAGTCAGCGCCGCTCTCGTGACCGAGTCAGCGCCGCTACTCTGAGTCAGCGCCGCTCTCGTGGCGAGTCACGCCGCTCTCTGGACCGAGTCAGCGCGCCTCTGCGTCAGGCCCGGCTCTCTAACCGAGTCAGCGCCGCTCTCTGAGTCAGCGCCACTCTCTGACCGAGTCAGCGGCCGGCTCTCTGAGTCAGCGCCACTCTCTGAGCCGAGTCAGCGCCGCTCCCTGAGTCAGCGCCACTCTCTGACCGAGTCAGCCGCCGCTCTCTGACCGAGTCCAGGCCGCCTCTCTGGACCCGAAGTCACGCGCCCACTCTCACCGAGTCAGCGCCGCTTCTCTGACCGAGTCAGTGCCGCTCTCTGAGTCAGCGCCGCTCTCTGACCGAGTCAGCGCCGCTCTCTGAGTCAGCTCGCCGCTCTCTGACCCGCTTACTGGGCGGCGTTTCCGGCCGACAGCCGGATGTCAGTCGTAGACGCAGCGGCCCCATCCGGACCGATATTATACAGTGACTCAGAGTCACAGCCGCCGCACGATCGAAAGATAACCTGTGAAAGCGCATGACCCCAGTCGAACATATAATGACGCAAAACGGATGTCAGATCTGAAATCAGCGGCACGAATGCCCTAAAAACGGCCAGAGGCCATTACACAATTATCGGTGACGCCCTGGCTGTGACGACTGACAGACGTGGTGGCTGTGAACACCATCTGTCTGTCACACAGCCATCTGGTGCACTCCAGCGCTGGCTGTATGACGCAGTGTAGCCAGTTCACTGTCCAGTTAATGGCCGGACTCCAGAGCTGCAGATCAGGCTGCAGTGAAGCTGGTCGGCCGAACGACCAACAACTCACCAACGGCCATGGGAATCAAGGGTGAACGAACCATGCTGGAGCTCAGACTCAGCTTCCCCTGTCCCTATATATCCGCAGACAAAGGCGGATCCATCCCAAACTGAGAAGTCGAGCGAGTGAGGAGCGAGGCGGCGGCGGAGGCGGTGACGTGTTACGGAGAGCGGTATACCTCCTTCCGTGCCCGGATATACTACCTCTGCAGAGGGCCACCAACTGGCACCTCTACGGCGGTGACGTGTTACGGAGAGTGGCTGTGCCCGTATATACTACCTCTACAGCGGACCACCAACTGACGCCTCCTCTATCCACCGACTCAGCCACAGATCAGCTGATTAGCATTGTGTACGCCACTAATTGGCCTCCCAGGTCGTGAAAGCAAGCACGTGTGACGTCACGGCAGCGATGCGTCCCATTCTGTGACGTCACGGCTGCGATGCGTTCCATTCTGCTCCGGGCGCTCTAAGCCAGCCGACTGAACAGACACGTCCGTCTCGATCGCGCGTGGAACGGGCCGCGTTAAACATGGTCGTCAGCCACTCGAACCGGTCTTATCATCCGACTGACACTGATGCTGTGAATGGAGCTTCGCAAGGACGGAATATGGAATACGAAATATTACATACAAGCAAGGATTTGTCAACAAGGATTTGTCAACAACAAGGATTTGTCTTAAGAAGAAAAAAATAGAAGTAATGGCTCATATAATACCACTTTGTTTTTTACTTATACCTAAGGAATACCTTCAGCTACTTTATGTAGTACTAGGCTGGCGCGGTATACGCGACCTCGTAACGCGACGCGACTGTATCGGCGTATACAGGGCAAATTAAACGATCCCCACGCCCCGGCAAGCGGTCCGAAGCGCTTTTTCATCCCCTCGCACTGCTGTTAGTGTGCGACTCACGCGGGTCAGCGGTGCTGGAGCTTTAGAGCTGCGCCGCTTTCGGCTGTCATGTCTCGCAGGGCCTTTTCCCTACCAGGTCGGCCTCTTCCTGGAACCGCCCTGAACGCCGGCCGTTATGGCTCAACCGGGAGCCCGCCGCGCTCACATCCCACTCGATAACCGTGACGACAGTGTTACGAAGGTCTGACTTTCGTGGCGATGTTTTTATTAGCATTCATACCATTATGTGTGTGGTGTGTGTGTGTGCTGTGTGTGTGTGTGTTGTGTGTGTGTGTGTGTGTGTGTGTGTGTGTGTGTGGTGTGCTGTGTGTGTGTGTGACGAGGTCTGTGTTATTGTATGCTGTTGTTTTTTCATTTGAATCACCTTGTATCCCTTTCACTCGAATCGAACATTAAGCCATTTACATGGAATGATTCGTAAGCTAATACAATACAATACAATAAAATAGAGACAAATTCTGTCAGCACGCAATTTATGCACAACCTTATGACAGATCACTTATGCACATTGCACAACCTTGTGTCAGCTAAATAGTTGTGTCAAATCTAACATGAAACGTGGATCTTGCGATTTTTGACTCAAGTCCCCACTATGATGATTTCCAGCATTTGCTGTTTGTAGCTTTATAATATATTGTCCTATTTAATGTTCTCAATACCTTTAACTTGATTGCAGTGCGACCGTTATACAGCGAATAAGCTGCAGTTCCATTCTCTTCTAAGTACTTGATGCTTCAATTGACATTGGTATTACACGACAAGACATAAGGTGAAGGTCAGGTCACGTTAGGTCACGTCCAAATAAATATTGCATGAAGTGTCTTAAAATAGTGTGCAGTGTCATTTTATTTCTTGGCTTGCACTCGTTCGAATGATACTCATAATGAGCTATTTCCTTGCAAGAATCCGGTAAGGTCGAGGTCAGGTCATATCTGTTCAAGTAAGGTCTAGTCAGGTCAAGGTAAAATTATCCCTATGTAATCCCAAGCTGTGGCATTACACTTATTATAATAATCCCAAAGGTAATAGAAAACGTTCTAGCCATTCAGCATCCATTGCTCTGGGCCGTTAAATCATGATCCTATATGTGGCTTTATGTTGTCACTTGTCACTGTAACTAGACCTTGCATGGCAACGACACCACATTTTGTCCAGATGTACCCTAGGGCTAGGTATTCAACTAAATGTGTGCCAAGCTTCACGTTGCTATCTCTACGAGTTCTGATGATATTGCCGAAGAACCAAGGGGGGTAGCTACTCGAAGGTGGCCGAGAGGCCGAGCGGCTGCCGGGATAACAAGGTATACCATGCCTCCAACCTCACTGACTCGCCATTAGGCATTAGTGGCATGAGAAGGCAGTTACCGTCCCATTTAAGGCTGATGTTCCCAGCTGGTTTTCCACACACTGTACAGTAGTACTGACGGCTCATGTGGGTGACACAGTTCCAGGCCGGGCTGCCACCGTGTGCCGGCTGCCACGACTCGTCAGTCCCGGTCCGACTCCAGCTGTCCGCAGTAGAGTTCGACATGGCTGCACTTTTCTTGGCCTAGGCCGCCCCACAGCCCATGGCATCACAGCCACAGCCAGCACAGACACTTCCAAATGTCAAGGCTGGCCCGTTGGCCAGTCAGTGAGGCTTTGTTGAATTCATTTATGTGTTTACTTCTAGTCTACTGTTATGAGAAAAATGCAAGGTTTCTTTTTAACGCATGAAATGGTTTGATAAGATTAATGAAAAAATACAGCGTAAAGACTAATGCAGCCACAGCCATAGCCACAGCCATGATCTATAGATTTTCAGTCCGGCCCACCACCCATTAGCCATGGCGTGGCCAGCCAATGGGGAATAGGCCGCCCATGTAAGAACTCTAGTCGCAGACAACCTGCTGCAGTTCATCAGCTGATCAGACCCGTCACATACCAGCTGATCTGTCCCGTCACATACTCAGCCGACGACTTTTGGACGAGCAGTAATGCGCACGGATGCCATTTGAACCCAATGCTTCGTTCTGTCAGCACAAGCCATGAGAGAGAGGCAATATTGGGCTTTGATGCTTGCATAAGATTACCGCTTAATGTGCTGGGGATCGGGAGTTCGGTTTCCCGGCGAGAGTTTCACTTTGCAGCTGGTCGCAGAAGGATGTGTCACTTGTGAGGTGTCAAACACAAACTCATTAACTAATCATTGCAATCACTGCAAAACATCGGAATTGAATGCGAACACTGAGAGAAATTAATTCATGCTTCTCTCGCGGGTTTGACGCGTGTCGGTGACAGGCGGACCTTAACACGCTGAAGCGCAAACTGGACCAAGTTGATGACATTAGCTTGTGTTCGATGCGAGGGCCGGTGCCCAGCTGTCCTAAGTGAGCAGTGAGCAGTACCGTACCTGACAGCAAATCAACTAGCGAGCTAGCGAGGTACACGCACCGGTCTCCTCGAGAACATAGCTGGTGAGATTGCGTCAATGTAACCTTGATGTATGACAGCTCACGCCTACTAACGGAACGGATACGGTCTGTCTGTGAAGCGAGCCGTTACTGGCCACCTACAGTGACAGGCGCGATCGGTGGCGATGGTGACAGCAGCACCTGCGACTCCATCGGACATAGCGGATCATAACAGGAGAGCGTTCGAAGCATGACAAGCCTGTAGCGACTGGAGCCGTTCGTGTGCCCTTGTATCGCACATTCACCTCTGTCAAGGTTCAGCGTCAAGGTTCAGCGCTCCACTCGTGTGTCCCTGTATCGCACATTCACCTCTGTCAAGGTTCAGCGCTCCACTCGTGTGTCCCTGTATCGCACATTGATGGCCGGTAGGTCGTCTGGAGTCCGACAGACCCGAGGCAGAAGTACGGCCAGCTGGGGTGTAAGATCCTAATCAGTTAAAGGAGCTTTAGCCCCCCCCCCCAACTTGGCTTCAGCCCCCCAGTTTGGACAAGGAAGTGGGTTAAATCCGGGGAGAAATATGGATTTTGTGGATTTTGATGTAGTTCAAGCGATTTTCCCCAGCTCAGCCACCCAACTTTTCTGGAGAAGCTACGCCCGTGCGTCACTGACATCCATTACTATCTAGACCGCCATCTTACGCCGTGCGGCCGTTCCCGAAATCTGGGGAGGGGGCAGAGCGCCATAGGAACTAGTGTAGGTATAAATGACACATTTTAACGGGGCCTTTTTCGTTTTCGTTTTTCGTTTGGGCTCAATCTAGAATCTCCAGCGAATAATATCATAATACTTTGCACCACGTTTCCTAAGCGCAGCCCAGTCAGGGCCCTGCTAAAATTTGTCATTTATACATTAGCCCTTATGGCGGTCCACGATGTTTTGCCCCCCCCCTCCCCAGTGACTGGTGGCGTCATCACAGCGTGAGAACGGGCTGCACGGCGTATGCGGCCCGCGAGTCGGCTGTCTAGTTATCTATGGATGCCAGTGCCCTGCGTACGGCGACACCCGGCCAGCGAGCGCGCCAGGTCCGCCGCCACCGCGCCGCGTCAGCAGCAGGCGCGCCAGGTCCGCCGGCACCGCGCCGCGGTCGCCGCTTTCGATTTTGGCCGCCGAATGTGGGCCAGCGACTGGCGCGGCGCGGCGCCGCGTCTTCCCCGGCCGAGTGCGGGTCAGAAGGCCACCGGTGTCGACCACCAGACCAGCGAGCCGACAGAGATGCCGCCGGCAGAACAGTCACGCGGCAGGAGCGTCGAGTGACGAGAGGTTAGCGGAGGGGGCGAGGCTGCAGACGGCGCGGCGTCAGCTCTGCGGCTAGAGCCGCCGCCGCTCGGTATAGATTGGGGTCACTGCAGCGGAGCACTGCTGTGGAGGAGAAAGTCGTCACTGCTCGGCCGCTGCAGAGAATGCAGGCTGGATGCGTTACCTGCTCACAGCCGCAGGCAGGGCTGACATGCCTGGCATTCCGGCGCATCAGCTGCCGGAAGTGTGCGGCGTGCAAAAGCTGCGTGCAAAGTTGAGATGAGAAGCAATTACTAGGTGGTTGCAGCACGTGGTCTGCGTCGCTGCACTCTGGTTTCGTAAGATCTCTGTCCTGCCCTACATCACTGTCTGAATGCGAGTATCACTCCTCAGTCCTCGACATCTAAACTATCCGATTCGATATCAGAAAGCGCACAATGGGGAAGTTTGAATACGATAACACACAGGGAATCGGGCCATGTGTTGCCTATAAACAAATCACTTAAAATCTGATGGTTTGGATGCGATCATTTTGGCTCTTGGACAGGTGCAGGCTTCCAGCTGCTAATACGCATTTTACGTTTATGATATTTGTGGGAAATATGGCATTGAGGCGGCAGCTGAAATTCTGAAAGCCCCAGTCAATAGTCGTGCAAAACATTACCCCTCAGTGAGCAGCTACCTCGGAGGTGAACTATAAAATCGCGGTCTCTTTGTGAATGTGTCGTCAAAGGCCTCCACGGCATCTGACCCGAACTGACCAGATTGTTCACACAGTGCGTGTGAACGCAGACCCATATCGGACTAAGTGCCGTGGCTGGCAGCTGGCGAGAGTGGCGCTGCCGTCAGCTGCTGTCGGGCCGCCACAGGCTGACACAGCACTGAGAGCGGCAGATGGGACACTCCCACCGGCACGATGGGACACTACCACCGGCAGATGAGACACTCCCACCGGTACGACGGGACACTACCACCGGCTGGTCAGACGACAGGAGCTGGTCACAGGGCGGCTGGTCACACGACAGGAGCTGGTCACAGCTGGCGACTGGTCCGAGCCTGCAGCACAGCTCCCCTGCGGGATGTCTGAGCCTGCAGCACAGCTTCCCTGCGGGATGTCTGAGCCTGCAGTAGCAGCTCCCTGCGGGATGTCCGCCCTGCAGTACAGCTCCCTGCGGGATGTTCGAGCCTGCAAGTAGCAGCTCCCCTGGCGGGATGTCCGAGCCTGCGCAAGCCATTCCCCCTGCGGGAATGTCCCGAGCCTGTAGACGAGCTCCCCTGCGGGATTGTCTGAGCCTGCAGCACAGCTTCCCTGACGGGATGTTCGAGCCCTAAGCAGACAGCTCCCTGCGGGATGTTCGAGCCTGCAGTACGCTACCTGGCGGGATGTCCGAGCCTGCAGCACAAGCCCCCTGGCGGGATGTTCCGAGCACTTGCAGGCACAGCTCCCCTGCGGGATAGTCCCGAGCCTGCAGCACAGCTCCCCTGCGGGATGTCCGAGCCTGCAAGCACAGCTCCCCTGCGGGATGTCCGACCTGTAGCACAGCTTCCTGCGGGATGTTTCCGAGCTGCAGCACAGCTTCCCTGCGGGGATGTTGAGCCTGCAGTACAGCTCCCCTGCGGGATGTCTGAGCCTGCAGCACAGCTTCCCTGCGGGATGTCTGAGCCTGCAGCACAGCTCCCCTGCGGGATGTCTGAGCCTGCAGTACAGCTCCCCTGCGGGATGTCCGAGCCTGCAGTACAGCTCCCCTGCGGGATGTTCTGAGCCTGCAGTACAGCTTCCCCTGCGGGATGTCCGAGCCTGCAGCACAGCTCCCCTGCGGTGTCTGAGCCTGCAGCAGCAGCTCCCCTGCGGGATGTCCCGAGCCTGCAGCACAGCTCCCTGCGGGATGTCCGGAGCCTGCACACAGCTCCCGCTGCCCGGGGATGAGTCTCGAGCCTGCAGCACAGCTCCCTGCGGGATGTCCGACGCCTGTAAGACAGACTTCCCTGCGGATGTCGAGCCTGCCAGCACAGCTTTCCTGCGGGATGTCCAGTGCCGTGCTTATGCAGCAGCTCCCCATGCGGGATGGTCCGGAGCCTGCAGTACAGCTCCCTGCGGGATGTAACGAGCCTGGCAAAGTACAAGCTCCCGCTGCGGGATGTCCGAGCCACTGTAGCAACAAGCTCACCCCTGCGGGATGTCCGAGGCCTGTGAGCACAGCTCCCTGCGGGATGTCCGAGCGCTGCAGTACAGCTCCCTGCGGGAATGTCCGAGCCTGCAGTAACAGCTCCCTGGCGGGATGTCCGAGCCTGTAAGCACAGCCTCCCTCCGCGGGATAGTATGGCATGAGCACAGCTCCCCTTGCGGAGGAATGCTTACAGAAGCATTGACTGATTCAGGCCGCGGGGTGCCAAGCAGAGCGGTAAGAAACCACTCGCGATACATGCTGGTATGCAAATTATTCCCATTTGTTGTGACTTATTCGTCCACTGAGCTAGCCTACTCGTAACACTCATTTGTTTCAGACGTTCAGTTGATCGAGAGTAACTCGGATTTCTTAGATGAGGCTGAAAACATTCAGGCAGCATCTGCATACAGTAACTCTGCCAGCCAGATACAATCAATGCAAGACAGCAGAAGATTGTTCAACGTGTCTGTGGAGAAGCGAAACAAAAACAGACGCAGCCCTTCTTGTGGGACGTGATGAATAAAAAGAGTAACAAAGAAACCAATTTGGATGCGATTTCACATCAGCAGGGCCGACGGGAGAGGATCCAGAGTGCATGTGAACATGTTAAGCTAGCCATCCGGTGAGAAGTAAAGCCGTTCAACGGCCAGAGGTTAATGATGACGGAGATGAAGGTGATTATTGGGGTTTTAGGGCGCCGTTCAGCGGCCAGAGGTATGTCGGTTCCACATGTCGACACGGGCTGCTGGACGCTGAGTATTCACCATTGTGGCAGCTCCGACCACCCGTATGGCACCACCTGAAATCCGTGCCGCCACAATCTACACGCTCCAGTTGAGCTAAAGGTCTCACACAGCACATTACAGCGGAGGGGAGGTAATGTCAACAGAACGCGGAGTAACTGGACCGGTCGCTGCTGGTCACTGGTGAAGCTGGTCATTGGTGAAGCTGGTCATTGGTGAAGCTGGTCACTGGTGAAGCTGGTCACTGCCGTCAGTGCACAGCCCGACGCTTCAACTCTCCCACTTTATTTGACTCACCATCAGACTTGTGCCTGGATCCCGAAGTTGGGTCTGGGATCCCAGTGGATCCTTCGGCATTAAATATATCATGATATGAGATCTTAGGGGATCCCTCGGCTTAATGTCTACCTGGATCTCGTGTCCCATGTGGATCCCGGGACACAGGACATAGAGATCCGGATCTCAGCTGGATCCCAGATTCAGGCACATGTCTGCTCACCATATAACTAATGACAATCAACAGATACGGACTCGCTTCGTAACAGGTGCGCACTCCTAAAGTGGCAAGGACGACTCCCCTTCGAATCCAACGCACCTTTTACTGCTCGTGTTTAGCATATTTATATCTCTGATGCGTAAGTAATATTTTAGTTGCCTAAAGAGCGTACACTATCAATCTGTGATGTCCCCTCTCTGTCATCCTTTCCCCCCGAACTACCAGCCAAGACAGATGCGCAGTATTTCGTGACACACTTAAAACCTCCCCTTGGACTGGAGGTAAGGGACCGGCTATATCACATGTTAGGCTCCATCTCCTCAGATCGCATCAGCTGTCACCGGCCGGCCTGTCAGACATCTGACCCTGCAGAGGAGCCAAACCGGACGCGCCGCTGAGCCACGCATGTACGCCGCGTTTGGCTGACGACAGTGCGGCCCTGCAGCGCGGCTGATCGGCCGGCCCGACATCCTGCACCGCGTCACCACACCCGTCACACCAGTCGCAGGAACGGGGTCAGTCGACCGTCCGGTCGGCCGCCGCGCGTCACTACCAACCCGTTCCCGCGGCGCGACGGACCCTTCCTTCCGGCGTGAAGCGCCCGGGGCTGCGCCGGTTCCGGTCCCAGTCGTGGCCGGCTGACGACGGAGGAGCTGGACACTTGGTCAGGTCACTTGGTCGCGTGGCGGCCGGAATCAAGCCGTTTCCATGGAACCCGACCCGAGACAAGTCTGTCACGACCCGCACTGCAAACAAGTTCCTCCGGCCGGGACAAATAGCGAAGCTATGGCGATGTTCCGGTGCCTGGCAAACTGCTGACGAAGACAGTTCGGAACAGGCCTTAGCGCTGTGACGGATACAGTTCGGAACAGGCCTTAGCGCTGAGCAGTGGAGCAATGTGGAGCATTCCATGAGAATGGCGTTATCCACATGGGTATGCAATATTGTATATTATGTAATTATTTGACTCTGCACACTCGCTGACAATCTAGTGAATGATCTTGACATCTTGGTGAACGTTAAATTGACGCGGAGATCGGCAACAACAACCGGCCTTCACTAATCGCGACCCCGTACCGCCATCAATACCTAGACCTTAACACCGTCGCGCTTGCACACACCTTCAGAGGAGCCCCGTACACCATCGATCCACAGAACCTATCACCAAACGCGCTACACACCTCAAGGAGCCCCTACGCATCATACAGACCTTCACCAACGAGCTACACCCATTTCTTCAGAGGAGCCCCGTACAACCATCATACAGACCACTTCACCAAACGCGCTAACACACCGTCAGAGGAGCCCGTACAACCAATCATCTCAGAATTACCTTCAGCACAACCGCGCTACACACTCAGAGGAGCCCCGTACCCAATCATACAGACCTTCACCAACGCGCTACACACCTCAGAGGAGCCCCGTACGCCATCATACAGACCTTCACCAACGCGCTACACACCTCAGAGGAGCCCCGTACACCATCATACAGACCTTCACCGTCGCGCTACACACCTCAGAGGAGCCCCGTACACCATTGCACCCGCACCCCGTGTATAATGTGCAACACAGCTTTACGGCGGCGAAACCCCCTGAACTCTCCCGAAACCCCGAAACTTTCCCGGAAACTCTTGAAACCATACCGGAAATCCAATCCCGGAAGAAACCCCTGGAACTATCCCGGGAACCTAGAAACTTTCCCAGCAGCCCCGTAACTTCCCCGCAGCCGTCAGCCCGGTGACGAGTCACGCGGCAACGGAAGGATTTAGGTACAAGACTGATGGTGGAGTGTATTTCTCCAGCTACCTCACTCCCTAGAGACAACAAAGAGCGGTCACCGCTGGTTGTCAAGTGAAGTGGTGTTAAAGGGAATAGCTGTTAAAGGGAATAGGGCATTGTGGGTTTAAAGGGAGGAGTTCACACTAGCGCTAACCCGATTGCTCCGCTGGACGATCTATGTATAGGTGAAGGTCAAGTGGTGGTGCAAACCAGTGATACTTGATGGCAACGCGGGGTTGATAACCCGTACTATCCGTGGCACACAAATCGTACCTATAATACATTGTTTGCACCCGTCATGCACCCGAGGTACCCGTCAAAACCTATGGTGCCCGATTTACACCCGCGGTACCCGTCAAAACCTATGGTGCCCGATATACACCCGCGGTACCCGTCAAAACCATATGGTGCCCGATATACACCCGTGGTACCCGTCAAAACCTATGGTGCCCGATATACACCCGTGGTATACCCGTTGTTCCCCTGTGGAGCACGTGATTGGAGTATTACCCGGGTAAGTTGCTAACCACAAACCGCGAGATTTGTGTTCCATTGCGTCGGTAAATTTGTCCGGGAGCCAGTGAATTATAGATATTCGGCTCCCGTGGCGTTTAGGTCCGGGAAGCGAGTGAACTCGGTTTAAACGGACGGAGAGACAGGCAGACAGACACTCATTCTTTAAATAGTAAGTTAGGTTCAACATAGAGTTTTGAACTGAGATAGCAGATTTGTAGAGCAGATACAAAAATGGGTCGTGGTGAAATAATTACCTCGCTACGGTAAGTCATTTCAACACAGAACTATTGACCCCTTTTAGAGGACACTGTTTCGTGCCCCAATCATAGCACGTAACTTCACTGGAGGCAGGGGCGCAGCCAGACCTTCGACAAGGGGGCACGACATCCCCAGGGTCTTCCCTCAGCAAAGCGCCCCCGAAAAAAATAGCGCGAAAATCAAAATCTCCCCAGATTTACGCCATTATATTTTGCTGGGCCCCCAAAAAGTCGCAAAAAGAGACGTCGCCGATAATTTGTTAGTAAAAAAGTCGGTCCAATGGGGGGCACGTGCCCCCTTTGCCCCCTGCCTGCGCCCCTGACTGGAGGTATGTCATATCCGCCGGCGTCAGAATTGCCTCACGCGGATTCTGCCGCAAACTAGCCGTAACTATTAACATTAGTAAACAGTATCGATTGATTTTTTTACCAAGTCGGTTTAGTGCATGCCGACTGGGACAGTGAATCTAATAGTGGTATTAGTATTTGTATTTTTAACCAATATACATGACGTCATAATTGTCATGAAGGTTTTTTAAATCATGTAGGAGAAAAAACATGCCCGTTTTGCGACGGATACCCAACCTACTCATCTGAATCTGAATCTGACGGATATGCATCTAATCGTCTTTACAAATGCGATATTCATTTTTCAGCTCAAAATAATCCGTACTGCCAAATTTCAAGACACTTTTCAATGTGACCTTTTCCCTTTCACTTGAATGGCACTCACCTTAACACTTGAATTCCCTTAACACTTCTTCCCTTAATTCCTTTATTCCCTTAACACATTAATGGCACTCACCTACAATGAAGTCATACTTCTTGAAGAGATTTTTGCGGTTGATTGGTCGTGACTCGGGGTCCACCAAGTCGTAGTGGTAGTACGCTATTGAGGTCAGCAGCAGCGGCATGAACCAGACACCAACAGCCAGCGCGGCGGCTGCCGCCGGCGCCGCTCCCGTCACTCCCAACACCGGGATCAGGCCCGACATGGTACCGCTGACTCTCTCTCTCTCTCTCTTCTCACGCACTTCTCACTCCGCGATGCCCGTCGACGAGCGATGCCGACAACCCTCACAAGATCCGCAAGAGGTGTGCTACGGATCGGCACAGCTGGCTGTCACAACGTCGCTGCACAGGCCCGCTGGTGGTCAGCCGGCGCGGCGGGTCGCTTCTGTGAGACCTCAGCTCGGCGCTGGCAGCTAACACCGCTGGCTGAATAGTCCGGGAGAGTGGGAGGGGAGCAGTGGCGCGCCGCGTGCTGGTGACACCCGCTGGATGTGCAGAGTAGTATCACGCTGCAGTGCAGGAGCTGTGCTGCTCACCCGCGCCACTCTCTCGGCCCACTGACCCGCCGCCGCCGCCTCCACCGCTCCACGGCACCGCCGCCGCCGCCGCCCGCCGCCGCCGCCGACCGGTGCTGCTAGTTACGTCAGCCGAAACTTTCGCCCTCTCCGCCGCCGCCCGCGCCCTCCTAGTCTGCACACCGTCTGCAGGTGCGTACGGCGCGTTGCCAGCGGCGTACCGAGGCCGTCAGAAGGTGTGACCGGCGCGATCGGGGCAGCGGTGGTGGTCTCGAGTTCCTCAGCTGACGAGCATGTGGCCGCTCTCAGCAACCGGATGTAAGAACGCAAAAAGGCGGCCGCCGGATGAACGGACAGTCATCACTCAGGCTTGTCACGGGGGAGTATCTAAAGGCGAGCCGGTGCCTCGTCACGGGGGAGTATCTGAAGGCGAGCCGGTGCCTCGTCACGGGGGAGTATCTGAAGGCGAGCTGGTTCCTCGTCACGGGGGAGTATCTAAAGGCGAGCCGGTGCCTCGTCACGGGGGAGTCTCTCAAGGCCGAGCCGGGGCCCGTCATGGGGGAGTACTAAAGGCGAGCCGGTACCTCGTCACAGGAGAGTATCTGAAGGCGAGCCGGTTCCTCGTCACCGGGGGAGTATCTAAAGGCGAGTCAGTGCCTCGTCACGGGGAGTATCTAAAGGCGAGCCGGTGTCTCTTCACGGGGGGGTATCTAAAGGCGAGCCGGTGCCTCGTCCACGGGGTAGTATCTAAAGGCGAGCCGGTTCCTCGTCACGGGGGAGTATCTAACAGCGAGCCGGTTCCTCGTCACGGGGAGTATCTTAAAGGCGAGCCGGTTTCCTCGTCATGGGGAAGTACTTAAAGGCGAGTCCGGTGCCACGTCACAGGGGCACGTATTAAAGGCGAGGCAGCCGGTTCCTCGTCACGGGGAGTAATCTAAAGGCCGAGTCGGGCCCTCGTCACGGGGGAGTATCTAAAGTGAGCCGGTGTCTTCGTACGGGAGTATCTAAAGGGCCGAGCAGGTGCCTCGTCACGGGGGAGTAATCTTAAAAGGCGAGCCGGTCCTCGCACGGGGGAGTATCTAAAGGCGAGCCGGTTCCTCGCCACGGGGGAGTATCTAAAGGCGAGCCGGTGCCTCGTCACGGGGGAGTATCTTGAAGGCGAGCCGGTTCCTCGGTCACGGGGGAGTAATCTAAAGCGAGCCGGTTCCTTTCGCCACGGGGGAGTATCTTAAGGACCGAGCCGGTGCCTCGTTCAAGGGGGAGAAATCTGAAGCGAGCCGGGCCTCGTCACGGGGGAGTATCTAAAGGCGAGCCGGTGCCTCGTCACCGGGGGAGTATATAAAGGCGAGCCGGTGCCTCGTCAGGGGTGTATCTAAAGGCGAGCCGGTTTCCTCGTCACGGAGGAGTATGCTAAAGGCGAGCACGGTTCCTCGTCAGGAAGGAGTATTTAAAGGCGAGCCGGTTCCTCGTCACGGGGGTTAATCTAAAGGCGAGCCGGTCTCGTCCGGAGAAGTTCTAAAGCGAGCCCGTTCCTCGTCACGGAGGAGTATCTAAAGGCGAGTCATTTGCCTCGTCACGGGGGATATCTAAAGGCGAGCCGGTTCCTCGTCACGGGATATCTAAAGGGCGACCGGTGCCCTCGCACAGGAGAGTATCTGAAGGCGAGCCGGTGCCTCGTCACCGGGTAGTGGTCCTAAATGGCGAGCCGGTTCTCGTAACGGGGCGAGTATCTAAAAGAGGCCGGTACCTTCGTCCACGGGGTATCTAAAGGCGAGCCGGTTCCTCGTCAAACGGGGGGAGTATCTAAAGGCGAGTCGGTGCTCTCGTCACGGGAAAGTCTAAAGGCGACCGGTACCTCGGTCACGGGGCGTATCTACAAGGCGAGCCGGTTTCCTCGTCACGGGGAGTACTAAAGCCGAGTCGGTGCCTCGTCACGGGGAGTATCTAAGGCGAGCCGGTGCCTTCGTCACGGGGGAAGTATCTAAAGGCGAGCACGGTTCCCCTCGCCACGGGGGAGTATCTAAAGGCGACCGGTGGCCTCGTCACCGGGGAGTATTGAAGCGAGCCGGTGCTCGTCCGGGGGAGTATCTAAAGGCGAGCCGGTTCCTCGTCACGGAGGAGTATTTAAAGGCGAGCCGGTTCCTCGTCACGGGGGTGTATCTAAAGGCGAGCCGGTTCCTCGTCACGGAGAAGTTCTAAAGGCGAGCCGGTTCCTCGTCACGGAGGAGTATCTAAAGGCGAGTCAGTGCCTCGTCACGGGGGAGTATCTAAAGGCGAGCCGGTTCCTCGTCACGGAACGAAGTTCTAAAAGGCGAGCGCGTTTTCTCTCACGGAGGGTATCTAAAGGCGAAGTCAGTGCCCGTCACGGGGGGAGTATCTAAAGGCGAGCCGGTTCCTCGTCAGGGGAGTATCTAAAGCGAGCCGGTGCTCGTCACAGGAGAGTATCTGAAGGGAGCCGGTGCCTCGTCACGGGGTAGTGTCTAAAAGGCGAGCCGGTTCCTCGTAACGGGGGAGTATCATAAATAGCGAGCGCGGTACCTCGTCACGGGGGTATCTAAAGGCGAGCCGGTTCCTCGTCACGGGGGAGTATCTAAAGGCGAGTCGGTGCCTCGTCACGGGGAGTATCTAAAGGCGAGCCGGTGCCTCGTCACGGGGGAGTATCTAAAGGCGAGCCGGTGCCTCGGGCGATGGGGTGTGGAGGGTGTCGATGACATGGTATGTGGTCGGTGTTTCCTTCCCGGACTGCTGCGGAGAGGTGACCCTCGGTGACCCAGTGAACTGCTCTGGCGGCCATCAGCCGCAGCCGGTTTGAAGCTGCCTGCCGGGTGATGCAACTAAGCTCACGAAAGACTGGTCTGCACAAAGGATTGTGCTTATTCACACGTCCGAGTGCCGGTTTTGTTTGGAGCGGTGATGTGATTACTGAAACAAGTCCGGAGCGAGTCGTGCGAAGGATGGCTAGAGCAAAGGAGGACACGACTAATATTTATCCGCCATGTCGGAAGGAGTTAGGTTTGCTGCAGTGATTGTCATGGATCGGGTGTACCCATGGGTGTCCACTCAATTATTCTTATTGTCTGGGCTGGGTATGCATTTTTTGACTTTTCATGGGTACTGGGCGGGCATGGGTATGACATTTTTTTAGTAATGTCGCTAAGCGTTCTTTTTACTTGACAACCAAATGTAAAACCAGGTAAATATGTTAATAAATCAGATGGACCATAGGCTTAGGAGCCTGGGGGCAGGGGGGGGGCAACTGCCCCCCAAAATTTTCGGATTTTAAAATTACGCCTATGGACGTTGCATGGAAAGAATCGACTTCAAAATGTCTTTTGCCCCCCTCCCCCAACTTCAGATGAGTTCCTACGCCCCTGGATGGGACACTTCTAACAATAAACTTTGGCAATTATATGAGAACAATAAATCATGGTAAGTAATAACTTGGTGTAAAATCACAAGCGGAAGTTTATGAAATCACTCGGGGGGGGGGCTCTAATGTTAATTTTACATATTTTAACTCAGTTCTTACCATGCAACACCATAGGCCTAATGTTAAAATTTGGCATAATTGGGGGGTGGGGTGGGGGGTGGGGGGGGGGGGGCTCGGGCCCTCCCCAAGAGATATAAAGTTCCACCCCTGTGTAAGATTGATACAAAACTAATATTCAATGCGGATAAAATCTGATCCAATATTTCAATGTTGACCGAAAAGTGTAAGATGGGCCCAAATCCACAGCAACACATAGGTCCGTGCTATCATTTTTCGTTGATAATATGCAAGTAAATATGCTATGTTAATGGTTGCAAATTTTATAAGAATAACTATCTAATGGCGTGCAATAATATCTGAATGTGTATTCTATTTAACCGGGCTTATCTATTTTACCGGAAGTACGAGTGTGCCTAAAGCATATTTCTGTATATTTAATTTCGAATGTTTTTGCTAAAGGTGAAAAAATACATCAATGGGTGATGAAGGCATAAGCCGGAAGCTTCCTATTTTGTGTTGTATTTTACTAAATCAACTTTTTCTGGCATAATGAGAGTAAGGTTAGCAATTCTGATTCAAGTTGACGCCCTAATGTCATGGTCTTTCATACATTAAAGACCATGACATTAGAAGCTCAAAAACGCTTTTTGCATAAAAATCGGTCGAATGCACATGGCTACTAATGACTTTTCAAATAAACATCACAATATTTAGTACATGTTGTTGCCTTCCTTAGCCCAATCACATTTTTTCTAATTAAAAAAACTAATATTGCGGGATACATAGTTAAAAAATAAATTTATGTCACGACGCAATACACGAATGGTGCTTACATTCTCAATACAGGAAAATCGGCACTCGGGTTCGTTCGAGATACTTCTGGGGGGTGGGGAGAGAATCTCAACACTAAGCAGGGTAACTAGTAATTATGGCCGGTCTTCTCAGTTGAAATGCATCGGCACCATCCACGAATTTCGTTTTACGCTTTAGTGGTGTACATAATCTAAACAACGCAATTCATTTTTATGGTCGTTTAATCAAGACGATACGATTAGGAGATCATGAAACAGAATTCAGTGAAGACTGCCCCATGATTGGGTTGACAGACTGACATCGACACAGGCTCACACATTTTTCCGTTTTTACTGAAAACTTGGGAGAATGGGCAACGAAATAAAAGCCTCAAGCTACTTGTCTTAACATTCCTATCGGACCATGAAGTATTTCAAAGACACTATAAGAAACATAATATCTGAATGGCAACACCAAAAATATAATTGTTTCACATTCGGGGAAGCCGGTAGCTCGTGGTACTTCTTCGACTCTGGCGGAGCAGGCCGGGTTTCAATTTCCGTGGTGCCAGGGTTTCGTGAAGAGAGTTAAGCAGCCCGGATCAAAAATCCCTAGGCTCAGAGAGGAGAAGGAACCCAGGGAGGATGAGTCAACACCCAGGCCCTAACTTCCGGCAACCATAGTCTCCGGGAATGGCGTAAGGCTGTACCCCGATGAAAAACTTTATGTTCACATTATAGAAAAGTTTGGATTTCTGTTGAAAAACAAAATTTAATTGAGAACCAATTCTGGTAGAAGCCATGTTGTTTTGCTTTTGATAGAACAGGCCACTGCATGCAAAAGGGACAATCAGTTAGCAACAAAATATACCTCTGCGGTGGATAGTTCACAAGAGGAAAGCACCGCTGACATACATGTGCCCCGCCTGACAAGAAATACCGTGTCTCCGTTCCTCGATGATGAAAGCGTGCTTTTTCACCCAGACACGTCATCTCGGCATCTATCAGGTTTGCCCTCATTTTATATTGAGGCATGCATTACTGTCTCTGGACTCTAACCGGGCTGGATTTTAGAATGAATTAAAGTGTCAAAACCGATATTTGCATGCAATTGGTGGACATTTATCAGATAATTCTTAATTTTGAATGGTGCGTGAAAATATCTGTGAAGGAGCTTAAGTAGACTTGCTTGGTTGTGAAACGCATACAGGTCTGAATTATAGTAAAGGAAATAAAACATAACCTACATTCTTCGTATGATTATGTATTGAACGACAGATATTTAGCCAACAAGGTCTACAATGGATAATTCAGTAGTTAAACAAATTAAGATAACACTATATTATCAGTACATCTTTGGGGACAACAGTGGTCCAAATGCAGCAGTCAGCACTGTACTGATACTATAAACTTCAGAATCTCACTATATTTAGCTTCAAACGCTAAAACGCTGATAAGCATTCTTTGAAAAACGAACGTAATGCAACGGATCCAGCAGGTCCCACAATTCAACAGACAACCCAAAATATAAAAATGCCCTATAAAAATCAAACTTAAAATATACAACTGTTCTTTTTTCAGTTGATGTCCATCGTTTCTGTGCCAAGCGTGAAAAAATTACACGTAAACGCATCGGTGGCTCATAATACACACGAATCATAATGTCTACTGCTAATACTGTCTACTGCTAATACTGTCTACTGCCTAATACTGTCTACTGCTGGTGCTGGGTTCCAGCGGCGGCGGTGTAGCTGGCTGTGTCCAGCTGGTGCTGGGTCCAAGTGGCGGTGGTGCAGCTGGTGGTGTCCTGCTGGTGCTTGGTCCCAGCGGCTGCGGTGCAGCTGGCTCTGGCTGTGGTGGCGGAATAAGCCGAGGAATATATATTACTGACCGGGCCCACGAAATTATCTGGTAACGAGGTTTGCCAAATTAGCGGAGGTCCGAGTGCGAAGCACGAGGACCAGTGCTAAATTTTGCAAACTGAGTTTCCAGATAATTTCGTCAGGCTTAGGTCAGTAAGATTTTTCACAATGCCGAATTGCTTTAAGTATAGCACGAGCCTATTAAGTAATATTAGTAGTAACTTATTAAGTTTAGGACGGGCTGGAAAGCCGGTCAAGAAACTTTTGTTTCTTGCCCGGTCTTTCAAATAACATGGGAATTCGGGTCGGACAATTTCTGGACCGACATTTCCTGCCCGGATCGTGCCATACTTAAAGCATACCCCGGCATGTAGGAATAGCAGTTTCCTCTAGCATTTGTTCACTTTCTTCTTGCCTTTGTTTGCGGGATGGCGATAAATAGTGATTTTGTATATTTTGGGCGTATTGACACAAAGGAATATAATACTTAACACGATACACGAGACTATGTAATTGTAGGTAGGTATATGGAGTAAACTCAAACAAACTATAAATACCGCAAAATGAAGGCCAAACAAACCCTACATTCTACAATATTGCCGTGTCTGTGACATCAAATTGGAAAAAAGGAGTGATTATAACTTGCACTGTCGCGCGCATTCTGCATCGTACACTTCCTATTGGGAAAAAGTTGGTTACATGCTAGCCAATGCAAAATTGCGAGAGTGGCGCCACTGTCCTTAGTATTTACAAAACTATTGGTTTTCCTTTATTTGTTCAATTCTCGCCGACATGTCCTGTCAATGCAAAACAGGGCAGGATCCAATAGCATGACCTTCGTCACACACAAGGCACTGCACGTTGGACTCAGAAGCAGAGGTGCAGAATGTCGATTTCGATAGTTTATCGTAACCTGGTTTTGCTTCTACCATTTCTTTCACTCCAAATACAGGATCACTGGCAATTTGAACTTGTTGTTCCACAAACGTGACCACATCGCCAAAATCCGACTTCCTATTTGTATTAGAAACCTCAAAGACCAGTTGATGCCACTTCTCTTGTAGTTGATGNATGAAATAGGGGCCCACCCTCAAAATGAAGTGGACCAAATCCGTCATGTTTTCAGATTTGGGTATAGGTAGGGGTACCACTGCAAATGATGGCCCCTTCTTGAAGATTTTCTGGATCCGCCACTGAATCTAATAAAAATATTTTCAAATAATTTAATTTAGGTACTTTTAAAATTGATTGTAAGGAGGCTGGAGAGGAGAAACACGCGACAAATCAATACAGATCACTGAAATATCAGTTTTCAATATACTGCAGTGTTTTAGGGCGAAATAAAGCCTTGGACATTCTTCTGCTAGAAATTCCAGCGCGCGCGTTTGAGACTGTGGCGCATAAACAACGGATATTTACAAGGCCATATATTGATATAGGTATTTATATGCATTATAAATTGTTGGACTTTATATATTTGCCTTGTTTGACAACAGTGAGTGTATCTCGTGTATCTTTATAATATTTATTGTTATTGTGACATGCCTTTTGTTATTGATGTTAATTATTGATAGTATAGTAGTAGTACCTATTAACGTTTAGTATTTATTGTTATCGTGACATGCCTTTATTATTGATAGTATTTCTTGATTGTCTATCATGTCTCAGTATGTTTTTAGCATTAGCGCACAAGCGTGTGGTAAAAGGTTTTCAGCTCTTAGATAATCATTGCTGTTGGTCAAAGCTTTTGGCGGCCACCAGGCATTCACCTTTTACCAAACTATTTTTGCACAGTTTCCATAACGGAGGTAGACACATGATAAAATAAATACCACACTTGGGATGATATAATTTATTTTAGGACCTTGGTTGTTGTTGGATTTTCCACCCAGGACCCTCGACCTTCGGTCTCTGGCGGAAAATCCAACAATGTCGGTCCTAAATAAATTATTTATCAGCCCAGTGTGGTATTTTAAAATAGTACCTTTAGTGTGATACCTGCCCTACCAATACCCCTTATACATATGTCATCTTTTGACATATTATTTTATCTTGCACTGTACTGCTTTAGACCATGGATTTGAGCTAAAAAACACAAAATGTAATGTTATGCCCTTAGAGTTAGATGCAAATTCAGCTTGTTTTGGATAATTCCTGTTATTCTTAAGTTTGGCAAGATCATCTTCACCAAGGTGACTAAGGTGGATTTTAATTTTATTTTTACACCATTGATTGTGTTCACAAGGACATCCTTTTGTACTTAGCTTGGCAGGATCATCTTCACCAAGGTGACTAAGGTGGATCGTAATTTTATTTTTACACCATTGATTGTGTTCACAAGGACATCCTTTTGTACATGTTCTGACTGACTTGGTGGATTGGTCTTGACTTAACTTGTACATGCATCACCCAGTCTCGTCTTGTTGGTGAAAGGGCAAAGGCTGCTTATATGGCTAAGCAATTGTCAAATTACAACTTAAGAGTAGTCATGGGGCAGGGGTCCATATCTACATCCTGTACTTATGGTTGTACTTTTTAGGGGGTTAACATATTATTTTTTATGATAAATTTGTAAGCAAAAGGTTGATACTTAGCATGTGTTGGAGGCAGCTGGGGGACAGACCCATTTTCAAATTTTATCATAACGCCTATGGGTGTTACAAGGAAATGATAATCAACTAGAATGCCTCTGTCCCCCAACTTTCGGAAGGTGGTGGCACTTGCATTCAGCATTGGTCTATTACTTGTTGTGATATTACCACATTCCTTGATAGAAGTATTGCTTTAAACTGGATTTGGTTAGTGTGATGCACCCTCTTTATTATGTTTTAAATGTCATTTTATTTTTTAATGAAGTAGTAAGAGATATTCTTGCAGAACATTATGTGTGATCTGTTTCGATGAAATATCCTAGGGAAAGTGTAATCTAGTTACCTTGATGTTTTGCAAATCTTCCGCTTTGATTTAGTTAATTTTAAGTTGGATGTCTGTATGATCAGTCAGACATCTAACTGTTCAATTTTGTCTCTTGCCTATTCTGTATTGTATTTCTGCAAAGTTATACTGAATTTGAATACATTTTTATTGCAGATATTTAACTCACCCATGAAGATGCAGATAGAGAACAGTGGAACTGCCACCAGAGGACGTTTGCTGTGGCTGCTATTGTTAATCACCCTTGATTATGGTAAGTTATGTGCAACTGCAATGGTTTATCATCTTAAGGTCAAATGGAATGATAAGTGGCCAAATTCAGAGTTAGGGCGAGGGATGTCAAAGTTATTTCATGCTGCCAGATGTGATAGCATGCAATTGGATGTCCAGCTCCCATAAAACATGCAAATTTTGATCTAATTTTCATGTTTTTAGACCTGGTCCTGGACACCTTTGTGCTATCATTTTTGATAAAACAAATAATTTTGACATTTCCCCATTCCCCAAGTCTCTGAATTCGGCAAGGTGACCAAGTCATCTGGCCCAGTCATTTGCCCAGTCATCTAGCCAGTAGCCACACACATATGGAGTAGATCAGGGCACACCTATGTGGTGTCTGAGCTCAGCTGAGTTAGTGTGTCAATGTTCATAGCAAGATGAAAACTCTTATAAGTGTGGCAAACGTTTTACGTATCACTCAACATTAATTTTTCATGTTAATTAGATAAATAGCTTAAGTTATGTATCACTTGCAGGAGTGTGCCTCAGAATGTCCTGAGCCTGAGTATCACACCAGCTGGGGTTCTCAATCACCTGTGTTTGGAAACACTCAAAGACAACTATTCAATGTTTTTTTCCCCACACTCTAGTAAGATTGTACGATTGTTTGTGGTATCAATACAGATCAACCCATGTAACATGTTCTGCCTGTCTGCCATCAGCCATGTCCCAGGACACTGAAGGCTCAGTCCCGCAGGAGGCGCCTCCTTCACCGACGCTCCTGGCTGTGCCGTTCGACCCCAGCTCCGTCTGCAACTGTGACCTGACGGCGCACCTCTGTGACCCCGACTGCTGCTGCGACCCAGTGAGTTGAAATTGGGGTCATACAGGGTGTTTCATAAAAAATGGCACCCCTAAGTTCCTTGTTCATATCTGCAACATTTTCGGCTGAAAATAAAAACCAAGCATACCATTTGAAAGAGCAGACAATTTTCTTTCAGGCCATCATAAACATATCTCGATAGCAATGCATTTGTGGCTACACGACGTCGACATAAAATAGTGTCGCAACCAAGGTGAAACGAAATAAGTCCGCACGGGGACTTGTATTAAACCTAAAGTATTCGCAAGTGCAACACAAAACTTGGAGACTCAGGCAACGTCATTCGTGAATATGAAATTAAACATAACAAATTCCCAAATTCAAACGGGAGAAAATGTGTCACGACACAATTCACAGTTTGCTCTCAATAAGCTCCACAGTTCATTGGCTCCACCTGCCACCACTCATGGAGCACGCTGGAGACGGCTTCGGGACGGCACTGACTGACGGCACTCGCTAACTGCCTCTGGAAATGGCTGTGTCCAGCAGGTCCTTCAGCTCTTCGACAGTTGTGGATTTCTTTCTCCTTTAAAAAACAATTCGCTCACCCTCTCCCAGGCGAAAAAAAAATCAGGAGAATTCAAGTCCGGACATTTATCGGCGAGGCTTCGCGCTCCGATGTAACCGGGACATGATTCTTTCAGAAATTCTCTGAGCTTTCGAGCCGCTGTGAAATGGGTGTAAGGGGCAATTGTAAGGGGCACACTGCAGATGCAAGGAGCAAAATACTTGCGCGTGCCATAACGGATAGTAGATCCTTGACTCGGATCTGATTTATCGGTCGTTTGTATGCGACTGTTATGCTATTAAAATCCCGCACATCGTTCACTAGAGTTTGTGACATACTTCTTCTTTTGACATCGGTAAGCCACATATAATATCTATTGATATATGTTTATAGTGGCCTTAATGTAAATTGTGCGCTCTTTCGAATGGTATATCTGGTGTTTCTCGTATGGTAAAACTGTGTGAGATATTAGCCGAAGAACATAGGGGTGTCATTTTTTATGAAACACCCTGTACATACCGCACTGTCAGTACTTGCTAGGTCGGTATGGTCCACACCTGCTAAATGTTAATGCACATAACTCACAAGAACATGATTCACAAGCACACAGCTGACGCACAAGAACATAACTGTGGCCAGCAGTCTGTCTAGTGCAGTGTCAAGTTATTCAAAGGCCCCAAACGTTTCACACACACAGCGTGATCCCGGTGAATTTCTTGACGAAATTCTCAGCTCTGAGCTCCCAAACGATCCATACACTTTTAGGTTCAGAATCACAGTGAATCCAGAATCCAGATCATAGGGTTCGAGTCTTGTGATCCGTTTTCGGCATCCGTGCACAGTGCACACGTCTTGTGTCCTAAGCAGTTACTTATGTCTGAAGGCAGTCATTGTTGTGCAAAATTGGTAAGCCAAGCTCCATTACAGGGTCAACACACTGCTACCATAGATAACTGTAGCCTCTACAGTTACTACTTACTACAGTTACCTATGCTTCAGCTGGCATCATGCCATTGTTTGCTGACTGCCGATCCGTCTCTGTCTGTGTTTGGCAGGACTGCAGTGGTGTGGGCGGCCCGTGTCCCCCGTCGGACCCGCTCGGCCCCCTGTCCGCCCTGCGCTGCTCGGCTCCGGCCGCTGGCCAGCGTCCTTGGCACGCCCTGTTCTGCGTCACCGTCGACAACACGCCGTTCCTGGGCCGTTACCATGCGGACGCGCCCGCCGCCGACCTCTCCCTGTTCCGCCGCCTGGAGTCGCGCTGGCCGGAGTCTGACGGCAGCGTTGGTGGCGGTGTTGGCGGTGGAGCGGGAGGAGGAGGCGGTGCTGGGTACCGCTCTGGCTCCCCGCTGCTGACGCCCTCCGGCCGGCCGCTGCGGCTGCCCCGGCCTCTGCTGGACGGACGCTGCGGCCGCGCCGTGCCCGTGCCGTTCCTACGCCCCGTGTCGGCCCGCTGTCCGCTGCACGACGCCCGCCTCCTCTGCGGGGAAGGCTCGCCGCTGGACCCGGCTGAGTATGGCGAACTGTCTGTGCTGGCCGGCCGGCCGGGGGCGGTGGTGACGGCCCGCGGCAGACGCCTCTGTCGCACAGAGGGCGCTGAGGGCGGCGGCGAGACGGCTCCGTGCCCGCCACTCTCGATCGCGCTGGACGGGGACACGTGTCGGAACGCGATGGTGGAGCTACGTGTGGTGTTCCGATGGAACGGTTCTGAGATCGTGGACGCCGCGGTGAGCGTGACAGTGTCCGATGTTGCGGTGCCCGATCGGTTTGTGAACGTGACTCAGGCGATCGCAGTCAGCTTCCGTCATGTGGCGGTAGACAGCAGCACCGACGCGCCGCCAGGTGGCAGTGCGGTGCAGCGGTCAGGAAACCCGGGATATATGCGAGACGCGACTCTTTTCTCATCAACAGTACAGTAAGTACATGCGCGACATAGCCAAAGCCATATTATAGTGAAGTGAAACCCGCTTCTTTTTCACTGTAACTGAATTGATATTTTTTAAAGGGATTATACGGGTTTCCATCCTGAAAAGAAACTCACTCTTTTGCAGTTGTATGAGCTCTAAACACGTTAACCCGCGCACTGCAGGGGGTTCGCGCCTAACACGAACTGCAGGGGGGGTGATTTCCGCCCCCCGTGAGATCTCCAAAACAGCAACGTAGCGACAAGCGGAAAACGGTATTAGATAGCTTCTAGCAAGCTCTATCGAAAGTATTTCAGTCTTTTCTTGGATCAGGTCACAATTGAGATCACCAGTGGTCAGAATTTTCCGGTTTTAGGACTCTTTTAGGACTCTTTTCAGAAAACCCCAATTATCTCGGAAACTAGGAGCAAACAATTAGAAAGGCAATCGAATGCTATTTAATTTGCAATCGCAATGTATGTCCTCAAAATTGACTCAGATCAATAGCTTCAGAACTCCAGAGGTCATGAAAGTCTAAAAATACTGTTTTAGCCATAACACGTTTTTCGTGAAAGCATGTCACCTAAAGTAAAGATGGGAAATATTTTGACGCCATCGTGGTTGTTGTCTCATTGATGTCGCTTTGAATATTCCTATACAACGTTGGTGACCTGGTAAGGTCAATTTCCAAAATTTGACCTCAGTCAAGGTCGTTTGGTGACCCAGGTAGGTCATGTTGCATATGGGGCAACGCGGCTAGCAGACGAACATATTGGTGTCCCAACCTAATCGTATCTATATCTTTTCATAGAGTTATTAGCAAATCATTGCTGATGACCTCAGATGACTTCAGCACCTGACCTCAGATGACTTGTTGAATCACTGAGGCAGCAACAATTGCACCTGATCATTCAGAATGAGCTAAAATATCATGATTCTGAAAGAATTAGCCTGATCCAATGAATGTTTACTGTAAGGGAAGCATTTTTTTATTTTCCCATTCACTTATAATGGGGAGGTCAGGAAATTGACCTGACCTTTGGTCACCGATACGAAAAATCCGAAGATATAACGAATTGTAGGTACTGATATTCTTATGGAAATCCTGCATAGTTTCAAAACTTTCTGAAAAAAGACTGTGGCTTTGGCCAACGAACGCAACATTTTTGAAGGTGAAGGTCACTTGACATGGACTTGTGACCTGACTATGAGATGACCTGAAGTCCAACTTTTGCCAAACTGTGGGTAATTGATGCCCAAACAGGTTGTACGACAAATTTGGCGGCGCTGCGCGCGCCAGTTTTTTCCCGCTACTCCTGAAAACCTGAGGGGGGGCCTGCAGTGCGCGGGTTAAGACAAACAGGAACATCAATGCAAATTTAGTCGCATTATTTCAGGCAATTTATCAGCTTTAAAAACGTCGTTTTTTTAGTACTTGTATCAGATAACGAGTACTCGATCGGCAAATCACTGTCCACTGCTTTTTTAGAATCTGCAGCTAATCTGCAGCTTTTATCTTGAAATAGCTATGACACCTTTTGAGCTATATGGCCCAGCCATAACTATGCAACTAACATAACATATCACTAGCATTTAATTATATTTGTACTCTTACTAGCGCTTTTAATGACTACTTTATGCTGTTGTTTTTACTGTACATGCTTTTTGTCTTTTTTTTGTACCACGCGAGCTTGTGTTGTGTATGGACTCGTTTTATTTGTGAATATGAATGTTCGAACTTAGCTTAGTTTAGTTTTTGTTTAGTGTGACTGCAGTCGTAACTGGGCTCTTGGCCTGTGGCTGTTTTTATGCAATACAACACAATCATAATCAAATTGAACAAGAAAGATGACAAAGGACCTTTCAAGCTTGCAGATCACCTTGTCATATGTACCAATTATTGCGCTCTTCACCATCTGGATGACAATTTTAGAAGGTGTTACTTATTGCAAAACATTGTAAACCAAGGATGATGAGCAAAGTTTTTTTTTCGTTTTTCATCAACTTTAGCGTTTCGAATTATCTGGAAGTTTTATATTGGATCACAAGATGATTTTACAATTCAAAACTCACGGGGCTCTTTATCATAACACACTGTTCGTTCAGATTTCGTGGTTTTCTTTTTCGTTTTCTTTGGTTTGCAGCGTTGATAATTTCGTGGTGTGTATGAATTTTGGTGCCAGTCAATTCTGGCAAAAATATCGAATTTTATGAGAGATAAAAAAAACTGGGTAACTGCAGATGTCGTTGGAACAAAACAAGTTTTTTTTACAGCATTGCCTATTTTACATCACGACACCCACACCCACACCCACACCCACACCCACACCCACACCCACACCCACACCCACACCCACATCCACACCCATCCGCACCCACACCCAAACCAATCCACCCACACCCACACCCACACCCACACCCACACCCACACCCACACCCACACCCACACCACACCACGCACACGCACACGCCACACGCACACGCACACACCCACACCCACACCCACACCCACACCCACATCCACACCCACACCACACCCACACCCACACCCACACCCACACCCACACCAACACCCACACCCACACCCACACCCACACCCACACCACACCCACACCCACACCCCACCCACACCACACCCACACACCACACACCACCACACACCCACATCCAAACCACACACACACCCACACACACCACACCCAAACAACACCCACCACCTACACCCACACCTACACCCACACCCCACCCCACACCCACACCCCACACCCACACCCACACCCACACCCACACCCACCACCACACCCACACCCACACCCCACCCCAACCCACACCCACACCCCACACCACACCCACATACACCCAAACAACACACACACATACACCCACCACCACACACACACACCACCCCACACCACCCACACACACCCACACACACCCACACACACCCACACACACCCACGGCCCCACACCCCACACACACACCAAAACCACACCCACACCCACACCCCACACCCACACCCACCACCACACCCACACCCACCACCCACCACCCACACCCACACCCACACCCACACCCACACCCAACACCCACACCCACACCCACACCCCACACCCACACCACACCCACACCACACCCACCACCCACACACACACCCACACCACACAACACACCACACACACACCCCAAACCACACCCACACCCAAACAAACCCAACACCCACACCCACACCACACCCACACCACACCCACACCACACCCACACCCACACCCACACCACACCTACACCCACACCCATACCCACACCCATTACCCACACCCCATAACCACACATCCACACACACCTACACCCACACCCACACCCACACCCACACCCACAACCCACACCCACACCCACACCCACCCACCACCACACCCACACCCACACCCACACCACACCACACCCACACCCCACACCCCACAACCCACAACCCAAACCACACCCAACCACCCCCCCCCCCCCCCCCCCCCCCCCCCCCCCCCCCCCCCCCCCCCCCCCCCCCCCCCCCCCCCCCCCCCCCCCCCCCCCCCCCCCCCCCCCCCCCCCCCCCCCCCCCCCCCCCCCCCCCCCCCCCCCCCCCCCCCCCCCCCCCCCCCCCCCCCCCCCCCCCCCCCCCCCCCCCCCCCCCCCCCCCCCCCTCACCCAAACCACACCCACACCCACACCCACACCCCACACCCACACACACACACACACACACACACACACAACACACACACCACACACACAACACAACACACACACACACACACACACACACACACACACAACACAAACACACACACACACACACACACACACACACACACACACACACTAACACACACATCCAAACCACAAACACACACCCACACCCAAAACAACACCCACACCTACACCCCACACCTACAACCCACCACTACCCCAACACCCACACCCACACCCACACACACCCACACCCACACCCCACCCACACCCACACCACACCCACAACCACACCCACACCCACACCCACACACACATACACCCAAACAACACACACACAATACACCCAAACAACACACACACATACACCCACACCCACACCCACACCCACACCCACACCCACACCCACACCCACACCCACACCCACACCCACACCCAGTTCACCCACACCCACACCCACACCCACACCCAGTTCACCCACACCCAACACCCACACCCACACCACACCCACACCCACACAGCCCCCACCGGAACGTTGGTAGCACTCGGCTGTTTGGGCGCTCAAAAAAACTACTAGACCATAGGTTTCCCATGTAAAGCGGACGATTTCAGACGAGTCTGGCTCGTAACCTATTGCGAACATATTTCAATTCCGACTTCTTCAAACATATAGCTATGAGGCTTGCGCTGCAACGTTTTCTATTTACCATTTTTTCGATATTCTGACACCAAAGAGTGAAATCGGCTTGGTGGGTTAAAAAATATCGGAGCGCCCAATGCCACTGTGGCGTACACTGAACTCATAAGAGATGGAAGGCGCTATTTGGCCGGGAATTACTTTGTCTAATGACGGCGGCCATATTTGGTGATCACAAGAAGCAGTCGGCAGCCTGTTGTAAGGATAGGCGGGCGGGGCACCCAGGCTGACATTTACAATATATGAGGCGAACTACTAGTCGTAGAGCAAAATACTACCACCACAATGTTCCAAATTGAATTACAAAAAGATTCTACGACTTTTCCTTTTTGTTTATTTTTTGCACGAAAAAAATATTTCCTCTTATAATTACTCTTAAACTCTCCAATTTGGAAATTGTGTTTGGTAGCCATTTTGCCGCTATCCTCCACCAGTAGTTTCGCTTCAATATATTGTAAAATGTCAGCCTGGGTGCCCGCCCGCCTATCCTTTAACACAGGCCGCCGGACTGCTCTTGTGAATACCAATACGGCCGCCGTTCATTAGACAACTCGGCCAACGGGGTCGCAGGCGGCATAGCTACCACTGTGGTGGCGTAGCATGGAAGTGGCGACTTGCAGCGTTCATCTATAATGGCTACGTAGAGGCGCTTAGTAGTTTTGAGTTACCGCTGCCATATTCTACCAAAGATACTGAAAATCTATTATTTCGACTATGTTCAGCTTAGATTTGCTGGAAGTGAATTCAATAAATTAAGATTTAGTCTATGGAAATGCAAGTTAATGATACAATAAAATACTGTTAATTTATCATAGACAAAATATTTTTCAAAACAAATGTATGCTGTATAATTCATTTGGGCGCTTTATTCCTTACCGTTCTACCCGGTGTCTAGTTACCCTGCACCCACACTCACATCCACACCCACACCCACACCCAAAACACACCCAAACCACACCCAAACCACACCCACACCCACACCCACCCAAACCACACCCATACCACACCCATACCCACACCCACCCAAACCACACCGGACGCACCCACAACTCACCAAGTGAGGTGTATTTATTAGCATGCAAGAGATAACTGGCTCTTCCTTAGCAAGTACCGCAGAAAGTACACGGTGGCATCACCGCGCACTTTTAAAGGTCCTTACATGCAGAAGAGGTAACTTCCAGAAAAATGTGTCTACCGTTGGCCTTTTACCACTTTTATAATTACGTGTTACTATGAAACTTAACTATTTTTTTAGAAACACGTCTAATCTTCTTTGAGGGCTAGGCACAATTTGATGATTACTTTAAAACGCATAACCACGAAGAAGGGATATTACAGGAGCGCCCACTCCCGGGGCTTTTCCCATTGCGTCGGCTACAACGCAGTGCTGCCCATATTCGCCCGGTCCGATTTCTTTCAGAAAGGAAAAAGCCGCTTCGGCGCCCGCTCTAGCCCGGACCCTATGAGACCCTTGATACGTTTTAAAATGTGACGTTTGGCTCACTTTCTGTTGATTTAAATATCGATATATGCTATTCATAATGACCTCTAGCTGCTCAAATAGCATCTATCATCTAGCTTATCCTCGCTTTTTTCCTTTCTGGCTTCTATAGTTAGAAGCCATACTGTCGCCAAAAGCGTCGGAGTGGCGCCTCCTGTATATCCCTTCTCCGTGGCATAACTTAACCGCACGTCGGGGGGAGAGGGCGCTGAACTACTGATCTGACCTATATAGTAAAGTAATCTTAGATCTGACCCACCCTGGCAACGAGACGCTACGGCGCTCGCTATTTGCTTTTGGGGTGGGGATGACCTGCGGCCGGTGGCAGCGGTCGCGTTCAAGGTCAGCCAGCGAGCCGGGCGGACCACCTTCCTCAGCCGTTAGGTAGGGGACGTTCAACTTTCGCCCATAAATTCTGCCGGTGACTGGAATTGCGCGATCGGATGGCGGCGTCTCGGCCAGCGCAACAGGCTTAGCTTAGCGTGGATCCTGATCGGGAAGATTCATTCCATCAAAACATCAGAGCTAAATTTATTTGTTTAACAATGGAAGATGGGCTTCTGCATTTTATTGTCTCTTCTGTAGATGATTGGTAACATTGGATGCAAAAACAACGAATCAAATTTGTGTGGAACTGTTTTGTTGTAGGAAGTCTGGTTTCCGGCGTTTTTATATGACGCTTTGCAGAAATGGAAACCAAGCCAGACCTCAAACCCGAAGCTGTAACAATGCCAATTACCGAAGCGGAAACCGAAACGAGCGGTCAGCGGCTTCTAAAATTAATATATATAAGCTGAGGCCGAAGGCAATGGCTTCGAAATTTACAACAGCGAAGCGGAAGTAAAAAGTGTATCGAAGCTCAAAATTTCGAAGCTGAAGCTTACCTCACTGATTGCTAATTAGTATAGTTCGGAGATAAAGATGATCTGACAAAGCCGGTATTTGTTTCCAACTCAGAGTGATACATTTGAACTCATAGCTCAAAACTGCTCACTGGCGGCTATTGAACCTCATCAAGCTGTTGTATTTGTTGAAGACTAGATTATTAGCAAAAATAGCGAAAAGTCCGAACCGAGGTTAGTGGCTTCCAGAACCATGAAGGCGATGCAAATGACTGGGATGTTAGAAACGATGGAGCTCGTGCGTTTGAACTTGGTCAACAACTCTACATGAAGCCAAAGGCGAGTCCAGTGTGGTATTTTTATGTTCATGATCTCGTCCCGGAGATACAAAATCCGCAGATGGGGAATTCGATTTCAGCTAATGGCGCCATTCAAGCGCAGACTTAAGCAGCTGCTGCTCTCTGAGTCGGCGTAGTTGTTCTATAGCCTTGGGCGTAGTACGTGCTGAGTGGCGTGGAACGTGGTGGTGCTCGGCGGCGCACTTGCTTTTCATGGATGTTTGTCGTATGCATGTGTTTTACCTCTAGTCCCATCTCTTGATGCTCTTGCCTTTTAATATGACGTGGACGCAGAATAGCTTCTGTACTGTGGATGTTGTCTGATTTAAATACATGAACATGAACATTAGCTATTTTCTACTATTTTCTCGTTAGGAAAATTCCGATAATAATTTTCGAGAAAAAGGGATAATACAATTCCTTATTTGTTAAAGGTAATCCTTGTGATAAAATATGACATTTTATTTTTGCTACAGTATCGGTAAAAGCGGGTGAAAAGAGCGAATTTCCAGGAAAAAAATGAAGAGAACAAAGTTCTTTGGACTCAAGAAGTCCAGAAAATGACCGAAATTCTTAGACTGTATGAGCCTAACGTTAGGCATTGTGGCTTCGTGAAAACTGATTTGAAACTGAAGCGGCAAACACGAAGCCGAACCTTACACTGGACATTGTGGCTTTGTGAAAACGAAGTTAAAAGTTCGCCACGTCAACAATCCACCTGCCTTTCCTCATGTGTTGGGACTGTTTTAGAGACGTAAATTTACTGCTTCTGTTAAGCAACAAGTGACCGTCTTGTTTTGGAGCAGACGCCTTGAAATCCAGATAAGCCAACAGGAAAGTGTGAATCGTTTTATATTCCTGCTGACCCGTAGTTCCATTCTCCTATGTTTTATGTCGAGTTTCATAACTTGCGGTAATAAGCGTGTCCCGGCATTAGGTAGCGCTAACTCGAGCTCTATCCAATGAAGGTGGAGCTTTATAGCGCTGTGGCTGCCGCGGCTATATGGCGCAAATCTCCCGAATGATGATAAGTTGAGGCTGCAGTTATGAAGTTAACACTGGCCGGTACTGGCCTGGCTACTAACGGGAACGGATGTATGATGCCCGGTAAAACTCTGGGCTCGGAAAATAATGCTGCCCACTTCTGATGGCCCCGACGATGGAAATCGTATCCGGAAGAATGGATAAAGTGTGCCTACCTTTATTTGAAAATCACGAATCTTGCGCTTGCAGCTTGGGGTTTTGCCCCTTACGCCCTTCTTCTAAAAGTCTAAGCTCACACAAATATTGCAGCATTGACGCTCGATTCGCGAGCTATGGTGACCCTGATCAGTCAGATCAGGATGTCTGATAACTTAAAACGATGCTCATTGCTCGCCTTCACACCAAATACATCACATTAGGCAGTGTTCTGGAGAACCTTGCAAGTTACGGGTGGTAGAGGGGCAACCAGTCTCAGACCTCGCCTCCTGTAATAACACTATCAACCAAATGTTTGGTGTAAGATGTTAATGTCTATGTATTTTGCCTCATATTTTTAACCCGTGCGGCGTAGGGGGGGGGGGTAAATTTTACCCCCTCCCGGGTTTTCTCAATAGCTTGAAAACTGTGACAGAAAGCGACGTCAAATTTGATGTGCCTTATACAGCATCAATTTGACATCTTCCCAAAAAAAATCACTAAAATGATGCAGAACTTTTGGACGTCATGTCATGCAATTTTGAGTGGAAAAACGATACATGTTTTATAAATCGTAGACAATGTACTTTTAAAGCAAATTGCCAACGGAAAGCATAATGAAAGGATGAAATTACAATACCTATCAAATGGCTATCTCGAATTAAAAAAAAAAAACGTTTTTGACCCCTCAAAATATTTTTGTTTTCGGAAATTTTCCTACAAAATCGAAAATTTTCAACATATTAAAAAACGGGTTATGTATGAGAGAAACAAGTTGTGGTGTGTAAGTACTGGGTGGCCGCGCGGGGCGGGAGGTTCTCGTCGCCGCGCCAAGGCGGTCCGGCGTCGTGACAGATTGCGCGAGCGGATGGGATGATCGGGTTGCGTCGGGACGAGTTGAAGTGCTGGCGCGGGTCGTGGCCCGGATATGTGATGAGACAATATGAGATGCAGTGCAGGGGGCGCCGGGGCGGTACACCGTGCACCGTGCATGGTGCAGCCGCAGCTCGCATGTGATCTATGCAATGTGAGGAGCGCCGAGTCAGCTTGGGGGTGGCGGGCTGCGGCTCGTGTGGGGAGTCTGGCGGAGAGAGGGGCGACGCGCGGTTGTCGGTGGTATCCGTGGTGGTGATGTCTGATGCTGAGAAATAAGACATTGACGAATAATTCATGCTTGGACGCTACACAAGCTTAAGACATACCCAAACCAAATTTCAAAATAATATCTTTATTTTTCAGTGACTGATTGTTCCAGAAGTATAAGTTTCTAATGATGTCATTTTTTTATTCTTTGACCAGATACAGATCAATAAATGTCATTGCTGTATTATGAGACAAAACTGGTCTAAAACATGCCTTGTTTATTCATATTAATCAGTTAAAAAATTTGACCTTGGATGACCTGACTTTGACCTTTGATGGTGTCAGGTTGTGAAAATGGCTGCTGCTATAGAATTATACGTGTTAAATAACCACTGAAACATGTGTCGCAATACTTTCTTTGACCTCTTGGTAACAGTGGCCTTTTGTGGCCTGATCTTGACCTTGATCTTTGCTTACAATCTCATTTTTACTCAAGGCATGAGATGCAGTATACCTTAAATAGCTTCGTGTGCATCAATAGTCTTAATCTAAGCTTTTAAATTGCAAGTATGAACCATTAACTAAAATAACTCGATTTTGACATATGACCTGACCGTGACCTGACATGTGACCTAACTTTGCAAATTTCGGTATGCATTATGTTTGTCTCATTGAGAGATTTCGATCGCCGCCTTGCGCGTCTCTCTGCGGTCATTGGTTCGGAAGATACGAGGGGGATAAAATTTACCCCCTACGCCGTGCGTTCGGCTGTAGGCCCCTACGCCGCGCGGGTTAAGTGACTACTATCACGCGCAAAAAATCCTTGGGCGAATTACGATAGGTTCAGGTTTTAACCATCTCTTCGAACTGTTCTCGTTAAAACCCGCCATTTAAAAATGATTTGCTGCCTCCTTAGTCAAATTTTGGTATGGACTGTGCCTCTTTTACTCTCTGTTACATTAATATCATCTCGTCCTCTTGGTCCTCTGGTATCATTTCGTCTTCTTGTGTTAGAGATATCCTTGCTTTCACGATATCCTCGCTTTCACAGCAGTTTTGTGCAAAAGACAAGTTAATCACTGCAATAGTTCGAAGGATTGTCTCGGGCGAAGCAAAAAGGTAAAAGCGGGTCTCGCTGGGCGCGCCCATAGGGCGCATTTTTGGGTATTGAACCTCCTGACCAAAATCCTGAATCCGTGCGTGTAATCAGGTGTTTGCTGTTTCTTGCGAAGCGTAAATATTACACAGCCCTTAGCTATGCTCTTAACCTCTGTCCTGGGACTCGGTTGTACTGTGCTGTGATACGTATACCGTCCGTTTTGTAACTCGGTTGACGGTTGTGCTGTGCTGTGTATACTGTCCGTTTTGTAACTGGGTTGTGCCGTGCCTGACAGGCTGAACGTGACCTCTGCTCAGCTGTCAGCTGCCCAGCTATCACCGCTTCTGACTCTGCAGCCAGGTCAGTCAGGAGGCCCCCAGCCCTCACCTCCACACATACACCCCCCCCACACACACACATCACCTCAGGTGAACAGGTCAGGTGAGTCGGGTGTCTGTCCCCTGCGTATTCTTGATGAAGCCTGCGATCAGTGTGGCGGCTCCCCGGTGTCCCGGCTCCCCGGTGTCAGGGTGACACCGGTGACCCGGTCACCCGGTGACACCGGTGACACCGATGACCCGGTGTCCCGGTGACCCGGTGTCAGGGTGACACCGGTGACCCGGTGACCCGGTGACCCGGTGACCCGGTGACCTGGTGACACGGTGACCCGGTGACCCGGTGACCTGGTGAGCTGGTGACCTGGTGACCTGGTGACCTGGTGACCCGGTGACCCGGTGACCTGGTGACCCGGTGACCTGGTGACCTGGTGACCCGGTGACTCGGTGTCGGCTCGGCTGCCGGCGGTGTCCCGGTTTAATGGCGCCGGCCGCACGCCTCTGGCGGCTCGGCGGAGGTGGCGTCGCGCTCGTTCGGCGGCCGGCTGGCGTCCCTCTGGGAAATCAGCCGGCGCGGCCCGGTCCGGTCCGGCCAGGTGAGGCGAGGTGAGGTGAGGTGTGGAGACCGCCACCAAGCCACCGCCGCAGGAGACTGCCGCCGCTCGACTGACGCCCTCAGGTGCGTGTGGTCGGGTGGGGAGGGGCTGTGGTGGGCGTGGGGTGGGGTAGGGANGATCCGCCACTGCGCTCTGATCGTGTCACGGCAGGCAGACAGGTGGCTAGCGCTGCAAGGAAAAAGTTTGTTTTGAAGGCAGAGTCGCAGACTTCTACCTCTGAGTCTTCTTTCATGTATGACTACCAAGTGTGTCAGTTATTGCTGCTTCTAACCCACACCGAGTGCATTTTGCGGTGGAAGTGCCTACCTATTACGTTTAAAGTACCGTACCTATTATATTTAAGATTGCAACTGACTGCGACCTTCCATTGTTTTCGCTGCTGTTTTGGAGCGTGAGTATTGTGAAGATCATGGCTAGCGCTCCCTACCCTGTCGTATACGTACGAGTAAATGTATAGGTGAGATTGTCCCCAGGTCAGTTGCTTTGTCTTTGTGAGCACACACTGACGACCATGTAAACGTCAAATTCGTTCATACTGGGAACCAGGTTTGTTCCTCCTTCCTGGACTTTTCAAGTTAATGCATAATATTAACCAGCCTGATTTCAACTTTATTTTTACGAGAACAGCGTCAGAGCTGGAAAAAACGGCCGCAAGAAAGCGGCCCCGTGACCTGAGCATTGTAGCTGAAGCAGCTCACACTCCCGCATATTCCCAGCAAACGATATTAAAATTTAAAGTCATTAAATTGTGTTTTCACAACAATCACATTAAAGTAGTCCTCGCTCGCACGCCATCACAATTGTCTTGAGAGGCCGAAACAGTTGAAATGGCCTTTTCGGCCCCGGAACAAACTTGAAGGGGCATTTTCTGGCGTCCGCTTTATGTATCATGATAGCACTTTTTACCAGCCCCGAACAGCGTTCAGATTTGTTCGAATCACATCAATTTATAATTACACGGCAACTGTCAAGTGGACGTGCAACTGGTATGAAGTAGCAGGCATCATCAATCCAAAAAACCTGGATGTAGACCGGGCTTGGACAAAGCCAAAACGTAAGACCCGCAAAATCGGACTATTCTCCAAAATGATTTATTAAATTTAAACATAAGACACAGCCATCAGACTTGACCTATATTGTATTGGTCCAGGTTACGGGATCTGACCATTGCCTACGGGATACGAGATCTGACCATTGCCATGGAACCACCTAGAATAATCGTCATTAGGTGCGCACCGCGCGCAGGACTATTATGGGTGGCCATAATTGTCATATTATACTTACACCAATATACAGTTTTGATCATCTGATATGCTAGTAAAATGTCCAATTAGCCTAGAAACATCAAACAATAGTACATTCGGAAAAGGTAAAGACTCATTACAGGCGCCAGAACAGTGTGCTTCGAGCCGTGTTCCGGATGGGAGATTTTGCTCTTGAAAATAGGTCGATATTAATGTCCCATTACTCACCACAGAAATGTTTTATCCGAGATATCTGCACTTCTAGTGATAGGTTATGGCTCTGACAACTGTGTCTGATACTTAAAATTAAGTTGTATGTTTTCCTTACATTTGACAAACATGTTTATACAATGGCTGTTTTATAAGTGAATCGTCAGGTATCATCTAGATATAAAAGGGCAGCAGAAAATGCACCAACAGTTGCACCAATAGTGACCCCTCCTAAGGTTATTCCTTATACCTATGCTTCAAGTGATATAATTTTTTGCTTTCACTTGCGACGGGGGCTCCAGGAAGGTTTTTATCTCAGTTTGTACCTTCATTTTGCCTCGAATAGGCAAATGGGCCCAAATTAAGAAACATTTCAACAAGTGGAGAATCTCTCATCGCCTTGCACTCTTTGTTCAAAATTGGTTTATGGGATTATCGTGGGCCCCATTGGTGGATCTAGGATTTAGTTTTTGTCGCCATGGGGGGGCATCATCCCGAAAAAGTTCATACAAATGAAAAACTCATCGGATTTCGCTCCCTTATGCATTACTTAACGTTTTGAAATACATTTCCTTAGTACAAGTTGCGTAGATGTTGCGTAGATGTCCTTAAATCGATTTCCGCATGTGACGGTGAAAAATTGAGTTCATATTCTCAACAGAGGCGGCTCTAGCACTAGATTTTGGTAGTCTTTTTCGGCGACATTTAGCAATAACACGGAGATGCGTTCTTCATGGCTTCTCTCTAACTGCATTATGATTGAAAGGTTGCCAAATGTTCATTTTGATTGAATCAAGTTCAAATTAATTGTTTCTTTTGAAATACCATACTATTGCACGGAGAGGCGGTTTCAGGATTTGAAAAGAGGAATGTTTCCGGAAGTATGAAACGTTTGGCTGCAGTCATTAGAGGCGATTTATGAGATATTTTTAACTTATGAAGATAAGATGAATGCAGGAGATAAGAGCAAGAATAGAATCTCCTTCCATATTTGCATAATTTAGCCATAGACTTCCAGGGGCGTGTTCAGAGCACAGGAAAAGGGGGTGACTAACATATTGATTACGATATGCCAGTGATTATCAACCGTATAAAAGATACTTGTATTTTATATATGCCACAATAACATATGTTTTAACACATAACATATGTGGCAAGGAAAGATAATAAATCATTTGTTGGGCAGTGGCGCCGCTCAGAGAATAGAAGAAAGGTTGGTCATAGTATTGCAAGGAAACTAAGATGCTGGCGCCCACAATGACTAATATAACTGAGTTTTTTGGATGAAACACGCACCAGAGGATACTCTACGGACGAATTATAGGATAATGGGTGACTCAAGGCAGGTAAGAAGTTTGAATATCAAATTTGAATTGAAAGTTGCAAGTGAAAAATCCTGTTGACTAGTTAGCACTATAGAAACGGAAAATACTCCTAGCAAAGGTTCTTACTCCCCTAATATGGATCCTGGACACGCCTGTGATAAGGTAAAACAAATAACGGGACTATATGTGCTCAGTAACGTAATTTTATATTGTTTTGGGCATTAACTTGCCTTTGATTAATAATTGTTTTTATTTGTCCTCCCCTTTTCTAACCTGAAAGCTATGATAAAATATGAATAATAATTCTATTTTGGCTGATGTCACAGTAAAAATACAAACATTTAAATATTCTAAATAAAACCACAAAATTGTTTCACTATGCATTTTTTTCAAACCCCCTCATATTTAGTGACCCTGCAAAACGCCTATGAATTTTTTAATTAACAACAACTACCGTCATATGTCAATCTTCGTTCAATCTCTATTAATCCCAATTACTTGCGTTTAAATCAGTCAATTGACTGACAGCTGTGTTTGAAATAAAATACATCTAAAATTTTTGCGTTTTTGCCACCCTATTCAATATTTTGGCAATTCCATTACATCTGCAACTGCACACAACGTCCCAACTTTAGATTAATACCCTACGTTTCATAATATTTTTCAACGCAAATGCGTATCCATAATTAATCTTCAACGCATTTGTAGGATGTCATAAGCACCATAGGCACGAATACATACCTCCCATGATTACCCCATGACGCCTCTGATTTTCTGATACTCCGTGTATACTCCAGAATAGGATGCAAGAGGAGATACCTATTTAAATGTTTTTTGTTTTTTTAGAAATCCGTTACAACTGAACCCTCACATCACATTTTTTTCCAGAAAAAGTAATTATGGCCACCCATAAGACCGATTTATCCTTATGTGCGACGCAGCGAGCCGCGTGGTGTTAGCGGCCTGCCGCCACCGACCTACATAAGGCGCGGCGTCCTGGAAACTGCAACGACGACCGGAGAGGCCGACATGGATTAACTCAAGCTCGATGCGCTTATCTAAAGCGGTCGCAGATTGGAAAGCAATTTTGCATGTGGTCTTCCAAATGTATGAGACAACTTTTTCCGTTGTTTTACATTGTACTTTCCAAAAAAGTGATTTTTTACTTCACCCTAACCCATGCCCGCCCAATATCCATGAAAAGTAAACAAATGCATACCGAACCCAGACAATTGGAAGAATTGGGTGGGCACCCATGGGTGCACCACAGAATGACAAACACTGGTTGAAACCCCATATGAAAGGTGATTTAACTGTTTATGCTTAAAGTAAATATATTAAACTTTTGAGGATGACAAAAGAAATTTCCCTTTATGGCAAACTTTGTGACGATAAGTTTGTCAAAGCTGGTTTAAAATTGACGCGCGTAGATTTTGTACACCTCTGTCCGCAAAACCAGTCCAGAGACCTATTTTTTTTCTTCTTCATATATTACAATACCTATACATTGTACCCATCAATAACGTTTAGTATGCAATAGTATGTCACTAGCTTGCAGTGAAAATAGCAGTGACGATTGTTTCTGATGTGTTTAAAGACTGTATATGTGTCCCAGTAGACCTGTGTGTGTCCCGGCATATTCGTATGTGTCCAGGCAGATCCGCCTATGTCCTGGTGGCTCCGTTGGTGTCCCTGTAGATCCGTCTGTGTCCCGGCAGATCTGTCTGTGTCCCGGCAGATCTGTCTGTGTCCCAGTAGATCCATATGTGTCCCGGCAGATCTGCCTCTGTCTCTAGAGATCTTTCATTGTCCTAGTAGATCCACCAGTGCCCCGGCAGATCTGCCTGCGTCCCGGCAGATACGTATGTAACCTGGGAGATCCCACATATCTGACAGCCGTCTGTGTCTCTCAGCGGAAATGCTGAACCGCTCGACAGCCGCGTGCTCCTTCAAGCCTCTGGAATTGAGAGGGGCCTGGGTTCACGCCCTCTCCACGCCGCGGTGCAGAGCGTGACCGGGCTCAGGTGGAGCGCGTGCTGGCCGACACCGGCGCCGCCGACCTGGACACTCCCGACGCCGTCGGCCGGACATCTCTGCTGCTGGCGGTGGCCTCCAGAGCTCCGGAGCTGGTGCAGCTTCTGCTTCAGCGCGGCGCCGACCCCAACATTGCCGACCACGGCGGCAGGACCCCGCTGCACGTGGCCGCCGAGCGAGGCTGCCTGCAGAGCGTGCGGTTGCTGCTAGGGCGGGGTGATATCGTCAAGGTGTCGGCCAGGGACAAGGCTGGCCTCACCCCGCTGGGTGTGGCGCGCTCTGCAGTCTGCGTGCGCGAGCTGGTCGCGGCGGACGGCGCGCTCAGCCCAAACGACCTGTCGCTGATGCTGCGCGACCGTCCAGACAACCTGCGCCAGCTGCTGGACCTGAGCGTGCAGCCGGACAGAAACGGCGCGCTGCACGTCACTTACCGGGCGCTGCGCTACGTGGGCCGCGACTGTCCATTCGAGGCGGAGCTGATGCACAGGTTGGATTGGAGCGGCCACAGGCAGATGCTCGGCCACCCGGCCGTCGAGCTGCTGCTGGAAGCCACGCGGCAGGACACGCTCTGGATGGCCGTCACTAGTCTGGTGTCCACGGTGGTGTTTCTGGCCGTGCTCTGCGTCGTGGTGCTGCTCGATCTCTACAAGGTGGAGGAACGGCACAATGCGATTCCGAAGGTGGTTCTCCTCACGTTCAACTGCGCACGCATTTTAGTACTGCTGGTGAAACTCCCCTTCACAGGGGCTCACGTCATCTGGAAACTGCGCTTCTGGCCGAAGGTGACCACGACCGTGCTCACCTTCCTTGTCGCGCTTCTCACCCAATCCGAGGCGAAACGGGCTGTCAACGCGGCCGTCATCCTGTCTGGATTCCTGGAACTGACGCTGGCCGTTGAGTTGATTCCCAACTGGAAGGCCACCAAGGCCATCTCGTGCCTGATGCACGTCACATATAATATTGTTGGCTACCTGCTGACGTATCTGCCGATTTTGATCGGGTTCGGGCTCGCCTTCTTCGTGGTGCTGAGGGACAAGCACCAACACCAACCCTACCAGAACCAAACGGACGTGGCCGGCTGGGAAAAAAGCGCGTTCCGCGGGAGTGTGCTGACGATGACCATCGCCGCCATGTTCATCGGAAACGTGGAAGTAACTGACGTCATCGACCATGCGCCGGAGCCGAGTTCGTGGTGTTTAACATCATCTTCATTCTGTTCCTGGTGCTGGTGCCGCTGGTGATGCTCAACATGCTTCTGGCGCTTACCATCACCGACACGAACAAGTTCCTCTCAAACAGCAGCTCTGAGTACCTGCACCACGTGGCCAGCATGACGGCCATGAACCAGCTGTTCGCCTTCTCGCTGGACCGCCGGCTTCAGACGCTGCGTAACAAGGTGCCCGACTGGCTTTTCAGCTGCGTCTCCTCTCTGACGCTCTGCGTCAAGTTGCGCAGCGCGCTCCCCCGCCAATTCGAGGCTGAGGGCTCCTCCTGCATCACGCTGGTGGTCAAACCGGTAGCGACCGACGGGAAGACCGTGCACGTCATCGCTTGGGGCAGCAAGCGGTGCTACCGTGTCAGCAAGGTCTTGCACGACGGCCTGCATAAGATCGTGCAGGAGAGGGCGGCCGCGGAGGAGGGCTGCATGGAGGTGGACCCGCGGCAGCCGCTGCAGCCGCCGCAGCCGTTCTCCGGCCAGGACAGCGCTCACCGGGAGGTCCTGCAGGCGCTGACCGGCGACAGGCAGGAGAGGATAGGAGATGACGCAGCAGCAGCACGCGATGCGGGAGGAGATGACGCAGCAGCAGCACGCGATGCGGGAGGAGATGGCGCAGCAGCAGCACGCGATGCGGGAAGAGATGACGCAGCAGCAGCACGTGATGCGGGAGATGGTGAAACAGCTGGAACACGATGCCAGAGAGGCTGGCCAAGAGCGTCTAGGCAGTGCGGGATATATTAACTGTATTTATATATCCATATAGCCATGTATTGGTGTGAAGAAATCGCAAAACATTTTTTTTTTGCATTTGCGCTGCTTTGGTAAGCCTAAGATGACGATTACAAATAATAAGTAGTTCCTAAAACTTGTTTTAGCCTGTTTTTGCGATATCATCCGGAAGATGCAGTGTCTCTTTAATACAGATATGTTTTGACAAAGCACACAAGTATGACAGTGAGGGATGGGGTAGAATGGTACCTGATGCGTCTCTTATTATTATCTGGCTTGCTTCGATGTGGGGAGCATCAAGAGCAAACTGTGTCTATGATGTTATTTTAATCAGAGACTATCATGGGTGCCCAAACCCCAAGCCCAGCCCAGCTGAAGCCCATGAACACCAAGCCCAGACCAGACCCAGTCAAAATCTGATATTGATCCCATGCCCATTGGACCCATTCAGATATAGGCCAGTGACAAATATTTCACAAAATGTGCAAACATACCCCGTAGCATGTCGGGCTTTCATACATTAACCGAGAAATCAATACCACCGGCAACCTGTGTGTTGCTGTTGATTTGACTTATCGAGCACATTTGCGCTCAACTATTATTCATATTTGGAAGCAGACTTAGGATCAGGACATGATAACAAAGTAAGTATTTTTTTCTGCTTTTGGGGGCCCTGCCTGTACTTACCACGATCTATTTGTTGCAATATAATTGCTAATAGTCTATGTTCAAGTGTCCTGATATCATCTTTAAAAAACATATTTACCTGGTTAAACATCTGGTTGTCAAGTAAAAAATAACGCTTAGCGACATCATTCCGAAATTGCCATACCCATGCCCATTGTCCACCCAATACAAATGAAAAGTCAAAAAATGCATAACCAACCCAGACAATCGGAAGAATTAAGTGGTCACCCATGGGTGCACCCCACCGATCCATGAAAGTCCCTGATTTTAATCGCTGAAGTTTGCAATCTACGCAACTGTGAATTGCATGTGCTTTTTATTGATATCCAATTGGCGACGCAGTAGCGAAATAAAACGTTACGAAGACTTGCAATCTTGTTTTCTTTAGCCTGTCACACATGCATGATGTAGACTCAGCTTTCAATGATCCTATTTCAATGGGCAGTTTAAACTGGTTTAAAACGGAAAGCTAAAAACAGAGTTCTTTTCCGGCCATGTAAGTAGGCATATCTCGCCAGCAATCATCGAGTACGAGAGGAGGCGTAAAATTGTGGTAGGCTGAAGAGATATTCCCACTTACATGGCTAGAAACCAACTAATCCGTGCTAAGCCATCCGTTTTAAATTTGCCCAACCGTAGATCCGCCACTGCTCAGACATACAAATTTGCAAAAACACATATACACATACACATACACATACATGCATATTCACAATTACACATACATAAACACCCACACCTACATCGACATATCCACATCCATACTCATACCCACACCCACAACCACAACCACAACCACATCCACACCCACACCCACACCCACACCCACACCCACACCCACACCCACACCCACACCCACATCCACACCCATCCGCACCCACACCCATACCCCATCACACTACCATACCCATACCCCACAACCTATACCCGATGTCCCACACCATTAATCCAACATACAATCATACCTACGCTTCACGTTATCCACACCCATACAATACACCACCATCACCCACATCCATACCATCCATCCCATCACCCATACACACACCCACACCCACACCCACAACCACACCCACACCCCACCCCACCCATCACCCACACCCACACCACACCCACACCCACACCACAACCCACAACCCACACCCACACCCACCCACACCCACACCCACACCCACACCCACACCCACACCCACACCCACACCCACCACCCACACCCACCACCCACAACCCACAACCCACACCCACACCCACACCCACACCCACCCCACACCCACACCCCACACCACACCACCCCACACCTACAACCACACCCACACCCACACCCACAACCCACACCCACAACCACCCCACACCCACACCAACCCACCCCACCCCACACCACACCTCTAACACCCACACCCACACCCACACCCAAAACACACCCAAACCACACCCAAACCACACCCACACCCACACCCACCCAAACCACACCCATACCACACCCATACCCACACCCACCCAAACCACACCCACACCCACACCCACACCATACACCCACACCACACCAACACCCCCTCCACACCCACCACCCAACTACCCACACCCCACCCCACTACCCACACCCACCCCTCCACAACCCACACCCACACCCACACCGCCACACCCACACCACACCCACACCCTACACCCACACCCACACCACCACACCCACCGCACACCCACACCCACACCCACACCCCCACCACAACCCACACTAAACACACATACAAAAAATTAACTAAACCCTACAAACCCACACCCACAACCCACACCCACACCCACACCCACACCCACACCCACACCACACCCACACCCACACCCAACAACCCACACCCACACCCACACCCACACCCACACAAACCACCAACCCACCACCCACACCCACACCCACACCCACACCCCACACCACCCCAACCCACACCCACACCCACACCCACACCCACACCAACACCCAACACACCCATCCACACCCACACTCCACACCCACACCCACACCCACACCACCACCCACACCCAACACCCACAACCCAACCACACCCCACCACACCCACCACCCAAACCCACATACCCATACCTCCACACCCATCCACACTCATACCCAACCACCCCACCCACACCACACCACACTCATACCCACACCCACACCCACACCCCAGCACCCATAAAACCACACCCATACCCAACCACCCAACCACAACCCATCCCCCCACACCCATACCCACACCATACCCCTCACCCAATACCAACACACACCCATGCCCCACACCCCATCCCCACACCCATACCCACACCCATACTAACACCAATACCCTACCACTCATACCCCACCACCAACCTGCACTCATACTTAACACCACCCATACCCGCATCCATACCCACACCCATACCCACACCCATACTGCACTATACTGCACACCCATAACCCGAATATCCATACACATTACCACAACCATAGCCACACCACACCCCACCCACCCACACCCACACCCACCACCCACACCCACACCCCACACCCATACCCATAAACCCTACACAATACCCCTACCCATCACCCTATTACCCATACCCTACCCCATACCCATACCTACAACTACCCATACCCATACCCATACCCACACATATACCCACACCCATAACCACAACCATACCCACACCCATACCCGCACCCATACCCACACCCATACCCACACCCATACCCCCACCCTATTTAATTAACCCATACTCCCCACCCACACCTCCAATACCCACAACCTATACCCAACCCAACCCCATAACCAACACTCCCATACCCAACTCCTCCATAACCCCCTAACCCACACCCATACCCACACCATACCCACACCCATATCCCATACCTGCACTCATACCCACATCCATAACCCACACCAATAACTCACACCTTACCCACACCATACCCCACACCCCCATTAATACCCACGCACCCTGATACCCTAACCCCACACCCACCACCAATACCCATCACCCCATACCCACACCCACACCCCATAATACCCACCATAACTCCCTCAATTATACCAAACACCCACACACATACCCACACCCATACCCACACCCATACCCACACCCATACCACACCCATACCCCACACCCATACCACACCATACCCCACACCCCATATCCCACACCCATACCACACATCCATACACTCCCAACCCATACCACACTATCCATACCACCTCACATACCACACCCACACCCATACCCACCACCCAACACCCACACCATACCCACACCCATACCCACACCCATAACCCACAACCCATGCCACACCACATGCCTCCCACCAATACCCACACCCATACCCAACCCATACCCACCACACACACACATACCCACACCCCACACCCAACCATACCACCCATACCCACACCCATACCCACAACCATACCCACAACCATACCCACACCCATACCCACACCCATACCCACACCCTACCCACACCCATACCCACACCCATACCCACACCCATACCCAACACCCATACCCACACCCCATACCCACCACCCAACCCACACCCATTACACACACCCATACCCACGCCCATACCCACCCCATTACCACTCCACACCAATACCCACATCCCCATACCCATTACCACACCAATACCCATAACCACACCCACGCAAACCTCGTACCTACCAGTTCACATCCCCCCCGACTAACGCACGCAAATTGAGAAAGACACAAATAAATATTCCCTTGATGCTCTCCATCTGTCACCCTGAACTTTTTGTAGGTGGCGACGCCTCTGATATCAATGATCTGTTCCTAAGCATTTGACCTTGAGCCGACTTGACGTGCGCGCGTGAAGCTAAGTCATGGATAGAGCTTTTATAAATAAAATCATATTCAGCATTCACTGTAAAAAATATTCGTTTAAAATTTACTGTGCCATAATGCGCTTTGCATGCCTTTACACCTACACAATTTGTCCCAAATTCACTACAGAAACCATCGCAGCTTGTCAAAATTGCACATACAAAAAAGGGATGCCATTGACATCATGTGCTGTTTGATCCAATCGGCCGCACCTCTCGCCGACAGCGTGTCCTCGACGAAAGCAGGACGCCATCGTCATCCATATCCCCCGGGGCGGAATATGCTCGGTCGACTGGCGCACTATTCATTATGCCGGTTACAGGGCGGCTCCCTCAGCATGGAGTGCACTTGGGGCGGCCGCGGCCCCACCCCCGTGCTGGAAGACGGATGGGGAGCACTGCACCGCATCTAACGGTCCGTACCCGTCCCCCAGCAGCACCCCGGCTCCGCCCACCACGGGCACCCGGCGGCAACAAAGGAGGGCACAGGGCAGATCCAGTGCACGACATGGAAAGCAGTAGGTGCAAGGCAGATTCTGGGCTGATCCAGGGCACGGAGAGCAGTACAGGACACGCAGGCACGAATAGTGGTACATGTCAGATCTAGGACACGACACGGAGAGCGGTACAGGGCAGATCCAGGGCACGGAGAGCAGTACAGGACAGATCCAGGGCACGGCACGAAGAGCGGTACAGGATAGATCAGGGCACGACATGGAGAGCGGTCAGGGACGTAGCCAAGGGGGGGCGGGCCACGGGGGCCATGCCCCCCTCCCCCTGAGCGAAATAAATTTCACACTAGATTAGAAATGAGATTCTCTAAAACCCGACCCTACCCCCCCCCCACCCCCTCCCCCCGGTTTCAGCAACATTGGCTGAGGAGCAAAAGTGTGATTCACACTAGATAGAGATGAGATTCTAGGAGCAAAGATTTTGATTTTTCCGACGAGGCCCCCCCCCCCCCCTGAGAAAAATCCTGGCTACTGCCTAGAGCGGTAGGTACAGGGGCAGACCAGGGCCACGGCACGGAGAGCGCGTTACAGGACAGATTCCACAATCAGTTCAGTCTCAGTTCAGCTCTATTTTGTGTTTACAAAAAGATACATACGAATACACACCAGACAATTTATGAATCCGGCGCAAAAAACCATGCAAAAAAGGTTAAAGTCACAGCCGCCTCTCCAACAATAATAAAATTGAACATAACATAACCGAACCACGAACAGGTAACGCCGGCCCCGCCAACAGCCCACCGAGCATCCAGGGGAAACGCAGGCGTCAGGCGGCCAGACCCCGAGCGGCAACAGTCGGGCTAGTGTTTGTGGAGTGTTTGTGTTACTGTTGGGTGTTAAATCGTTGTGTGTGTGTGCTATGAATGCTTGTAGATAGTGTGCGATGAGTAGTTCTTGATTTTCAGTGAGTGTTTGGCCGAATAAAAGTGCGTTGAGCTTACATCTATAAGAAAGGCTCTAGAAATTTGGGATAATTGTTCGTGCTGCGTTGAAGAGGTGTAACCTGTTGTTTGTGTATAGGGGGCACCAGAGAACGGCATGGAGAGCGTTACAGGGCAGATCCAGGGCACGGCATGGAAAGCGGTACAGAACAGATCCAGGACGCAGAGAGTGGTACAGGACATATCCAGGGCACAGCATGGAGAGCGGTACAGAATAGATCCAGGACGCAGAGAACAGTACAGGGCAGATCCAGGGCACAGCATGGAGAACAGTACAGGACAGATCCAGGGTACGGCATGGAGAGCGGCACAGAATAGATCCAGGACGCAGAGAGCGGTACAGGGCAGATCCAGGGCAAAGCATGGAGAACAGTACAGGACAGATCCAGTTAAAACTAAGCAAGAAAAGCTGCTTCGCAAACACAATTTACGATGCCTTAAATACATATGCACATGACAAACAATTTAGAAGAATGTGTGAAATATATGTTCTATAGGTAAGTTATCTGATGTATTGCTTATCACCAGGTTTGTTTTATCATTAATTTCATAAGTGGTCCAATCCGTAAAAAACTAAACACAGTCCAGCCAAAACAGTCTTCGGCGGCGCTAGCTCTTATATTCTTTCAGCTTTAAAAATGTTAATTTATCATGTCTCTCATGATTTGCAAAATAGATATTGCGCTATGCGCTAGCCGCTATTGCGCTATGCAGTGTGTGTGTGTTTTTCAAAACAAAGCAAATGAGCGCATTTTGGCGACAACATCACTGACAAGAAATGCTAAATTATCGTCATATTCAGTAATCAGCCTCTACAACAACAACAAAATGCAACTCTTTCATTCATCTCGCTCTTGCGTTGTCGTTATAAATATCATGCATACCTAGTAACACTACCTATAAGTATCGACTATCGTATGAAATATCAAAGAACTGAGCCGGCCAGCTGGTCGCTTGCGTTCACGTCAACAGTTCGGTGGCTAAGTGACACGCATATAATTACGCCTGTTCCGTCTTGTTTTGTTCTCAGACACCAGACACCCTTACGAGGTTGTTAATGGTCGCTTTACGATCCAGCAGCACGGTGGTCGCTGGTCGGGCGTGCCGTTTCTTCCACTTGCCACTGCGCTCGACTACTGCGCCACCTATTGGCCGGCGACATACTTCTGCTTCGTCATCTTGCCGTATATAGCGCTGCTGTCACCTGGCCGCTAGCTAGCGTAGCCGCGAGCGCCACCGCCTCTGAAGGCCGGAGAAACTTCCCACAGGACGAGGAGCCGTTTTCCAATGCGGTGTGGGGCGTGGAAGAGAAAGCGGCACCGAGATGGGAATGTGCGGGATAAGGTACACTCATGGGAGAACAGACAGCCCCGCGGGACAGGACGCCCGAGTTCACCCTCGAACTCCGCTGTTGTTAAGTCGGATGTAGACTGTATGTAGGTTTGTAAGCAGGCAGATCAGATAGGTAGGTACCAGACTTGTGTCTGGATCCCGAAGCTGGATCTGGAATCACAGTGGATTTTTCAGTATAAAATGCATGGAGATATTGGATCCCAGTGGATCCATCTGCGTAAAATGCATACAAATCTGGAATCCTTCTGGATCCCTCTGCGTAAAATGACTCAGAATCTGAAATTTAAGAGGATATTTAATTCAAAACGAGTCTTAGATCTTGAATTACAAGATATAGTAACTGACTTTAAAAAATGTGGTCTATTTTTGCGTATGTATGTACTATGTACGTACTACGTAGATAATTAGTACCTATCTGCAAATTAGCTTCAAAGTTGTATGTATCTGTTAGAAAACATAGATATTGTAATTAATTTTCCAATATTATACAAATAGCAAGAAGTAGACATTTATCTAACAGCGTGCCTGGATCTCAAACTTGGAACTGGGATCCCAGTGGATCTCCGGCATAAAATGTATCAGGATCTGGGATCTATGTGGATCCCTCGCCTTATTGTATACTTGGATCTGGCATCTCATGTGGATCCCGCGGAACACATAACACAGAGATCTATATATCAGCTGAATCCTGGATCCAAGCACATGTCTGGTATAAGATGCACTGCTTTATTCCCTTATGGGTCCAAACAGGCACTAGCACCGGGTATTCAAATAAGCAGCCGATGGAATAGAAAAAAAGAACACTTACACCATACTGCTCCTGGATTTGATAGTTTTTCTTTAGTTTGATAAATCGCTAAGTTTAGATGATATGTGTTTCACATTCTAGCATTCATAGCACAACATTATGTCACAACTAGACAATCTGCATGTATAAAATATATTTAAATCCTCTCAAACCAAGCCACTCGCTGCGGGAAAACACAGGGATTTGCAACCTTTTCGGTCAATTAATGCCTTTAGAACAAAAATAGCATTTACGCACATTCGGTGTAAGATCAGTTGATGACACTCAGTGAAAACATTTTATGCTCGGTGCCAATATATGCAGAAAGCCGACGAAAATTTAACCAAAGCAGTCAATAGCGCATTGACGAACAATATGCAAAATATGTACAATATTATTCCTCTGAAAAACCTAATCAACAGTCAATCCGATACAGAATGACATTGTTTTTCAAACCTCATGTAACATTTGTTTAATCCTCTGCCTTATTTTTGTCAAATGTAGCCCAATTGAAGCCCTTCACATCGATCAATGGAAGCGATTGGGCGTGTATTTCCTCACGATGGGTAGAGCGCCACCTCATAAAAGCAGCAAACACATTAGGTTTTGTCCACAACAGGAAACTGGTTGTGAATGTCTCTACTTGGTAACTCATCCAATTTTCCTTTAATGATAGTATCACCTGATAACTTTTGCGATGACATTCCAGATATCTACCCCGATGCAGACCATCCCCGAATGTCTGTTCGCTGGCATGCTGATCGTAAACGATCGATCACGCCTAGTGTGGCCAAACTCATCCGATAAATTAATCGTTCTACTCTGCTAGTGACTAGTGACTAAACGTCGGTAGTCCATCGGCAGCCCACTCTCAACCGTTTGTAATCGGCTGGCGATCCTGGCGCCACCTACTGCCCCTAATGACGTCATCATGGGTCCCCAATCACCAACGCCGCCGCCACAACCCCATCACCTCCACCAGGTCGTCAACGACGCCGATACGCAGCATCAACGACACCCTCTCCCCCTGCTAAAAAAAGGGCCGGTCCCGAGAGCCCCAGCTCCTGCCTCCTATGTCCGTCACCACACCCTGACCTCCGCTGACCTCCGCTGACCGGCTGACCCAGCCCGTCTGCTGCATCTCAGCGGTCGCCGGCTGGAAAAATAAACCCCGGGGTGAGTGTGCCCCTCCCCAGGCCGACGCGGCGGGCGCCACCCTTTGATGCGGCGCTGCCAGCGGCGGAGGAAGCTGGACGCGTCATTTATCAGCCTGATATCGTTAATCAGACTAGTCGGGGTGCGGCGGCCAGCGGTGTCACCCTCCTCCGGGGAGGGCGGGGCGGTACGGAGGGGAGACGGTGACGGACGGAGCGCCAGCTGTCATCTGAGGGCGCCGGGTGACAGACGGCGCCCGGTGGACGGACCGGTGACGGACCGGTGACGGACCGGTGACGGACCAGTGACGGACCAGTGACCGACCGGTGACGGACCAGTGACCGACCGGTGACGGGCCAGTGACCGACCGGTGACCGACCGGTGACGGACCGGTGACGGACCAGTGACGGACCGGTGACGGACCGGTGACCGACCGGTGACGGACCAGTGACGGACCGGTGACGGACCGGTGACCGACCAGTGAAGAACCAGGTGACCGAAAGATGACAGGTGTTGGCAGATGACAGATAGTGACAGATGGAGCCGCTATGACCGCCCCAGGTGATGCTGGATGGTGAGCCTCGCTGTCACAGTCTGTCACTCGGAGATTTCTCCGCTCAGTTTGGCTGAAGCTGACCGGACTACGCGGAGCTTAAATGACCAGGTGGTGACGACGCAGGTGTTGCAAATCTAGTATTCTATTGCATATATCCCTATTCCTTGCGGGTGCAAATTCTGCCCCCCAGTGGTTTTCCGTTTTTTGCTTCTTATCTAATGGGCCTAGCGTCTTGACATTTTCTGACTTTTATTATCATTGATTTACGCGTGTTGTGTCAATTTTTAAAAGAAAATCGTCCCAGCAGTTGGAGCCTGGCTACTGTTTTGGAAGGGTGTTACGTGTACGGTTGTGTGGCGCATGCTTCTTACGTAGTTTGCGCTGCAATAAATGCATCAGAAACATTTCCACTGCAATATACATCATACATACTAGGATTGTATATATTTTGAGGCAGAAGTGCACTCAGGTACAAAAATGGGAGGCGATAGCCTCTCTAAAATTTCATTCACATTCAAATTACCAAGATGATAAAGCGTTACGTGCATGGTATTACCACGTTATATACCCATATGATCCGCATGATGAGCTGCACTTATATTACATTTAACAAACTACAGCAAATAATGCCGCATGTGACGTTTATATCGTCCCAAGCAATCACGAACAGCATAATTTGTTGTCAGAAAATCTCCCATTTTACATCCCCTGAATACGCCTATGATTTGTAATTTTGGTACCTGTCTATCTAAGTATTTTGATATATTGAAGACCATTACATTTCAAGCTCAAAACGCTTGTTGCAAGCAAATTGGTCGAACCGCATGACCACAATTAACTTAAACAAATCAAACATGCCCCTGACCCCATTTTTGTAATGGGTTCCAAAAAAAACTTAAGCGACGAATCGAATGGTGTTCATCCCATAGAAATCGACCAAGCTGTTATCGAGATCTCTGGGGTCAGAATCTGCTCCCCTCGCACGTTAACGTAACTCTGGCCGCCCGCACGGAATAGAGTTAAAACTATTTGGACATTTACAATGTATGCAAAGGCCGTAATATCATTTGAATTATGTGAAAGCAAACCCTGTGATCTACTTAAGCAACTCACATTCCATCGACTGTGTTGAAGACAAAAGCAGCAGCGAAATGATTGAAAATCAAAATATTGTTGGGCGTGAGCGGGGATTTCTTAGACTTACTGTCAGCCCTTCAGACCAGGCAGCTAGGGGGCATATGACATCACAGGCCAGCTCGTGGCTAGCTGTCAGCCCGTGACAGACCAGGTTAGCCGCTTCTGTGCCGGCGGCAAAGCCGTAAATCAAACTCGGAAACAGTGCACCATGGGCTGCCACACCACCTGCCTCTGGCTTGGGCTAATTATAGACCAGATTAATGATGTATTGGCCAAAGGCGAGGCTACTTTCAGCCTCGTGCCGCCCTCGGACGATTATTTCTGGAGAGCGGGTAGTGGAGCACCAGCAATGCGATTCATTTGAAGCGGCAGCCGACCCAGGCGGAGCCTTGTTTTCATCCGAAGGTAGGCGGCCTCCGGGAGGCAATAGAAAGACAATGCTGTTGACCCACTGGTCTCTGGTTGCACTCGGGCGCGGTCCTAAGCCCGAGAATGGTCATTCCTTTTCTGAGGCGGGACTCAGGAAAACACGATTACATTCCTTCTGCAGGAATTGCATTCAGTAAGAAGTGGACACTAGTGGAGACTAATGATCTGACTGCAGATATATACAGTGTGATTCGCATTAGACACTGATTCGGCGATGAGACAGACTACTCTCTGATCGAGGCAGACTTGCGGAGGTATTTGTAGTGGTGGATATCACGGCGCAATTTTCGAGTCGGCTTGGATCGGTAGCGGTAGCTGTGGATTATATTGTCAGGTGGTGAGGTATGCGAATGTCCAGATCCCTGAAAATTTGAGAGAGAGAGAAAAAAAATGTCTTGCAGAACAAAGTTGCAGTTTTAAGGACAAATTTCAAACAAAATAAAATCAAAGTTAAACTGCATTGAATTTGGAGCTGGTTTATCAACTTCCCATTTGTACAGTGGTACCGCACATTTTACTATCGTAGCATGAAAACGCTGATAAATCAGCGCACCCCTGTCAAAATGATATGTTTCTTCGTCGTAACGTTGATAGAGCTAGTTCCTGGTCACAATGTTGTATTGCTTTTTGGAAGTAAATGCTGCTTCTCATGAATTGTTACAAGGCGCCACAGAACGAATAATATTCAGTCTTTTTGGCATCGGGTGGGTCAGGGTGTTCCATCCGTTTCTAAGCAAAACGCCTTATCTGTGTAATGATGTCGGCTTTGCTACTCCTGACGTTTAGCAGAGAGTGAGACAGCCAGGGGTCGAAAGAAGTGGTCACCAACGAAATTCCGGATCAAGGTGGTCGCATCCAATCCATCCAATTGCATGACGCATGCAAAGCAGGTGGTGATATATCGGGAATATATAACGATATATCGAGTGAACGGGTGGTGATAAATAGCGATCGATCCTGTAGGCGATATATCGCATCTTTTAGCTATTCCTTTTGCTACCTCAGGTCCGCCAAAACGTTCGCCCCCTTCCTCCCCAACTTGAAAATAGTTATCACGCCCCTGCAAGAATCTGACATTATGTCCAACAAATCGTGTAATCCTATGGTCGGTACTACCTGTTGCAACGAAGTCAGCTACCTGTTGCAACGAACTTAATTTGGTTTACCTGGGGATCATTCGATGATATGGCCTTTATACGTATACGGACTCCTGACTTATGTTTACCTGCACAGGATTATTAGTTTCTTTACGCTATTACGCAATATGCGCAGGCATATATACCTTTTACCTACTGGGTAGGTGGACTGGGGACTTCAACTTGGTGCTAGCTACTTCACATTACTGGTAGACTGTGCCGGAAAGCATAACTCATTGCGGTACAGTCTACATACATGCTATTATTTTCCAGGAACAACAATTAAAAATGCCGGGGCATCCGGAGACTGCATCGTGGTGCTAGAAGCACTGAAGCGACTGGCATACTGTGCCGCACAGCACTCAGGGTTGCGGTACAGCCTACGCCTTAAGAGATTCTAAGGGTCGATAGATGGGAGAACTACACACAGTGTTAAAGGGAACGTTTCACTTTATAACCAAGATAGCCCATTATCTTTTGCCGTTATTGAAAAAAAAGCATGACCGTTGTTATGAGCATTTCAAGCTTAAATTTGAAAAAGGGGTCTATGCAAGTGCCGCCTCAGATTGGCTGACAGCCACTTCAAGCATCTTTACGGTTGCTGGTCGGAGGAGAAAAAACGACTTGTATTTCTCGAGCCTTGACTAAATCACCTGCTGCTAGTACGATAACAAAAGACTTGTATGCATTAAAGTGCGCCTGAATTGTCAGCAAAGATTGTGCCTATTATCCATAGCTCTCCATAGCTCAATAATGACGTCATTATCTCAAATTGAAATGTGACTTTTCAAGAAACAAATATCACCATTATTTTTAGCAGCACTTACTTTATATTTGTACTACAACCGGTGTAAACTTGACAACTTTCCGAAGGATGAAACATTCTCTTTAAGTACCACTTGAACGTATATTGTACGCTAACAAGTACTGATAAACCCAATGTGCAGTGATCCACAAAGTACAAAGCCCTGCGGATCGAAAGGAAAAGTGTAGGCCTTATTGATATCACCAGACTTTATTTCAGAAGTTAGACAGGATCCCGAAGTTGAATCTAGGATCCTAGTAGATCTCTCGGCATAAAATGCAATAAAATCTTGGACTCCAGTGGATCTCTCTGAGAAAAATCAATTTAGACCTGGGATACTCCTGAACCCTGGATCCCTTGGTGCAAAATGCTTCATGATCTGGGATCTCAGTGGATCTCTAATTCAAACGAACATCAGAACTATAAACACAAAATGCAGGGACTGACATCAATATTGTTAGTCTCTATTTTGCGTATATATGTAGCTATGCACTATGTAGATAACTAGTACCTGCAAACTACTTTGTACCTATAAGCAAACATGAATATTAGCCGTATTCTCGATGGATTATTTTGTGCGAAATGTTTTAAAACATTTTACAATGTTTTAAAATGTTTAGTATTAGCCGTTTTCACGATGGAATAATTTACGAAAAAATGATTTAACCCTCACCTTATGGAACTGTTGGGCGAGGTTAAAAATATTTATCGCAAATTAGTCCATCGTGCAAACGGCTACTACTACTAAAAATTTACTTATTTTTTAATGTTTTAAAACATTTCGCGCAAAATAATCCATCGTGAAAACGGCTATTGTAATTAAATCTCCCATATGATACAAATTAGCGAGAAGTATATACGTACCAATCGGCGTGCCTGAATACCGGAGTTGGATCTGGGATTCCAGTGGATTCCTCGTCATAAAATATGTCAGGATCTGCGATCTTTGTAGATCCCTTAAAGGGAATGTTTCACATTAACATTATATTTGAGTTGAGATGGCCATTTTGCTGGATTCGCATTGATAAGTTAAGTAGTGTAGAATTAAAAACACCCCAAGGTCCAATCGAAAAGTAAATTTGAGTTTGTTTACATCTGCACAAAAAAGCCCTAGTGTATTAGTATCACCTCTTAAACCGATGTCTCATCTCTCGTTATTCCAAATGTTGATGTGGAAAGTAGACTGTTTTACATGGCTTACATTAGCCATACACTAGTCATACAATTGCAGCGTTGAAGGTTTTCTTATTTCCCAATTTTTTCAATATGACGTCATCAGCCCAAATACTAAAACTTAGTTTTTCATGAAGTTGAGCACTGTTTGTGAGAAACAAATGTCAGAATCGTGCTCGGCAGCAAGAAACATTCCCTTTAACTTATTGTGTACCTAGATCTGGTGTCCCATGTGGATCCCGGGACACAGTACACAGATATCCGGATCTTAGCTGGATCATGGTATCCAGGCATATGTCTGGATGACAAGCATTACAAATGCAGCATTGTAGCATAACGGTATGCTGATTTGTTGAGTAGCGTCATTCACTAAATGCTTTACAAATCTGAACGAAAAACATGTACCTATCCATGTTCCTTCTTTCGATGCTACTTGCTAAGTTGCAACTGATGAACAGAGATGCGTTTTTTGATAGTTCCATTAGGGGTATATTCCCTTGAGAAAAAAAATAGGTACTTTATATTTTAAATTGGGTGAATATAGCAAAATATATTAAATGAAAATACAAACATACCAGCAAATGTCATATACGACGAAACACGGGTTTCCATTCAACATTTCTCTAGCTTAAGTTCACTTTCTCAAACTCACATATAGTCATTCATTATTGATATACACCCTCCACTATAAGCCAACTTCTCGCTTTGTAGGGCACCACTTGAACACCATTCCGCGGTGCATCCTATTACACCAATACCCTATGTGAAAAGTCACGACACCGTGCTGTGGAGGCGGAGCCCAGATCGGCCTGGGAGTGGGTCTAATGCCTCGGTTGTGCCGGTGCCCCTGGTGGTGCTGGCCGCCGCTCGGTCGGACCACGGGAGGTCAGCGACCGACGCAGCTCGCTCTGCGTCGCTCCCAGCCGTCCGCTGATGACCGCCGCCGCCGCACGGAACGAGCATGGATAATTGTTGCCGCGGGCCGGCACCGGCCGCAGAGCCCAGGTACGGCGTAATACGCTCCGCGGTACCGGCCTCCGGTGCTGTGGTCTCCAGTTCCACCGTCCCGAACTGCGGTCTCTAGATCTGCGGTATCCAGTTCCATCGTCCTGACCTGCGGTTTCTAGCTCTGCGGTCTCCAGTTCCACCGTCCCGAACTGTAGTCTCTAGGTCTGTGGTCTCCAGTTCCACCGTCCCGAACTGTAGTCTCTAGCTCTGCGGTCTCCAGTTCCACCGTCCCGAACTGCGGTTTCTAGCTCCGCGGTCTCCAGTTCCACCGTTCAGAACTGTGCTCTACTGTGGTCTCTAGCTCTGCGGTCTCCAGTTCCACCGTCCCGAACTGCGGCCTCTGCAGCCTCGAACTGTATCTCCAGCCAACGTGCTGCGCGGTACAGTCTGTCGGCTGCCATGTAGCTTACCTGGAACTGTATAGCGTTTAATCTACTTCGATACATACAAAGACATTCATACACGATGAGCGAATGAGCATCGTATCTAAATACCCTTCACCTTTCCTCAGCGGGGCTTTTCAGGTTCCGAGCTTACATATAATAATAACATACATCTCTCACTTACAACTCAACAATATACATATTAGAGGAGCACGTGGGTTCAGGATCCTTTATAGTTGCCATAGTCCATTTTACTATTCCGTCGTTCTTGATGTCGTGTCAAGTTGTTCGTAACGCTATTCGATGGTTTTTCCAAGATGTGCTGCCTCAAGTTGTTTTTTAATGCCGTTGGCGTATATGGATGTGGCGTAGTGATGCTGGTAGATTGTTCCATGAGCGTAGCACTCTCTGCGGGAACATCTACTGAAGAGCCATCAGAATAAGCCCAAGTGTACTCGTCTCAGTGCCTAACCCACTGTAAGGTACTGTCAGCAGGGTCCTATTAACACATAGGTGCTAGTGATTTATGAACTGAGTCAATTAATATGTGCATGTAAGTTGTATAGATGAAATAGCGAATGTCAGAGACAAAGTGTAGTCAATTAATTTGTAAAAATAGCATGAATGTCATTTTCTTAAAGAATCAACTAGCAGTCAACTAACTAGACTAACATGGGGAATATATGACAGATTCTCAAATAGTAGCCGTTTTCACGATGGCTTATTTTGCGCGAAACGTTTTTAAAACAAAATGTTGTAAAATGTTTCAGTGGTAGCCATCTTCACGATGGGCTAATTTGCGAGAAATGTTTTAAACCTCGCCGTATGGGACCGTAGGGCGAGGGTTTAAAACCATTTTGTTCGTGCATTATTCCATCGTGGAAAGCGGCTACTACTAAAACACTTTAAAACATTTTAAAATGTTTTAAAACATTTCGCGCAAAATAACCCATCGTGAAAACGGCTAGTGTGGTTCTAGAGAATGGTTAACCCGTTCTCCAGTTAACCCGTTGACACAAACATCTGTTTTCGGAAAACAGTTTGACCCGTTAACCTGTTGCTATTGGCCCGTCAACCCATGAATTTTCAACCTGTGAACATAGGATTATTTGCAGGAGTTAACTCCCTAACCGTAGCTAGTCATTTAAGTCATTGACTCATCGACCCGCTTACCCTGTAACCCATTGCTACTTTTCTTGAGATAACTCGGCATTTATAACTGGATTTATTCCGACCCCTTAAAAGTTAGGCGCAATTGGTCCGTGTTAATCATTTTCGAAACATGATGAAGACGGCCGTACACCTCAGCCCTGCGATTTGCTGTGTAGGTATATGCAACTTGCGTTCCGAGTCCGAATACCGCTCTACCCCCGTCCCCCCTCCGGCCGCCGCCGCCCCGGCCAAGGGTCGCCCGCGCCGCCGGAGGTCCAATCTTACCAAACACCGTGGTCGCACCCAATCTTACCAATGGTCAGATTATGGTATTTATTTATGGTATTATGGGAAGATTATGTATATTGGTATTACAAATGGTACCAATATACCAGTGGTACATTGGTGCACCGGCCTGAAAAACTTCTGGGACCCGGGACCGAATGGGTGACATACCCATCTTCAGCCTAGAGTTCTCCGACTGAACCATCTCTACGACGAGATCCGACAAACAAAACGCCGTGGCTCCACAAGTGCGGCATTATGAGCACTCCGTTCACGGCATACTGTACTTGCGCTTTCACGCCACTTGGTAAGATTGTACCCGGGACAGCCTACTATGGATTTCAGACCGCGTGAGACCCCGTTTTTCGGCGATAATTTGTTAAGGAATGGCCGAATCCGAATACAATTTTCACACAGTCCATTTCAGCCCAAGCGTCATTTTTTGTCCATATAGTCTGTTAGCAAAAAATCAAAAGTTATGGTACTTATCATTGACTCGTGACTCGTGACATGGGAAACGGTAAGATCTGCTCGGTAAACCAATTCCTAGTGACCCCACAGTAGAGGCTACCATGACGTAGGTTGTGAGTTGTGACCTCAACAGCACGTGACTACCGACGATGGTGACGATAAGACAGCACGTGCTCTCCAGGTCACAACCTACGTCACGGTAGCCTCTGCTGAGGGAATGAGCCTACCGAGCAGATTTTAACGTTACGAGTCAATAACAAGTACCATAAGTTTTAATTTTTTGTTAACAGTCTATACGGACAGAAATCGGCGCCTGGACCGAAATAGACTGTGCACAAAATTGATACGGATTCGGCAATTTCTTAACAAGTTATCGCCAAAAAAACGGAGTCTCACGCGGTCTGAAATCCATAGTAACCTTCGGGCACCGCAAGCCGGCCAGCAGAAGCCGGTGGCGGCAACAACGGAACGGTAACGGAACGGTAACGGAACGGTAACGGAACGGTAACGGAACGGTAACGGAACGGTAACGGAACGTAACGGTAACGGTAACGGAACGGTAACGGAACGGTAACGGAACGGTAACGGAACGGTAACGGAACGGTAACGGAACGGTAACGGAACGGTAACGGAACAGGTTACAGTACTGTAACCTGTAACGTTAGGGGGTCACCACAATTTTCATGCGTGTAGCTTATGTTATTTTCCCGCTTAGCTCCTTCAATATCTCACAACTTAAAAGGAAATAGTTCACCTTATATATATATTTTTTTACACAATTTCATTATATTTTTAACCCGCGCACTGCAGGGGGGGTTGATTTCCGCCCC
>VOPJ01001501.1:0-36398 GCA_014673585.1 Semibalanus balanoides
TCCGATGCCGATGGACGATGGAGAGCGCGGCCAGAGCCTTGGCGCGGCCCGAGAATCGACAACACAAGGCTGGGCTCTATAACACAAGCCGAAACATACGAATCTCATAACATGTATTTAGCTGTGCAGCTTATAATCTAAATTTAATATTTGATTTATTTTATATTTAATTTTATTTAAGTTTAAAAAGGGTGAAATAAATGCATATTTATTACATTTTGATAATATAATTACGTTGTTGTTTTCTCAAATGCGTGTCTCAAAACCAAAAACAACAATCGCTGAAAATGTCACGTGTGCGTCATGAATGTATTAAACAAGACTCCGGAACAATTAGAACACAAGTTGATATAATTCTTAAACGTTTTTAACAGCTATAAAAATATATAATCAAATTGTAAAAATTATTTATTTTAGTTTTAAACTCATAATTACATTTCTAAAAAATTCTAAATTTGTTTAGATATCAAGAGTATTATAATAATCTCAGAACAGATGGCGGCGGTGGATTGTGCTGAATATCAATATCGTTGAAATGGAAAGTTTGGCCTAGAACAAATCCATAGTTGAACGTAAGCTTTTTAGAAACAGTTAAAATATACTGCTATGGATAATATATCATCTTAATATTCATAGTTTTACGAGTGGGGCACTCCTTTTGATCATGGGGCTGAAACCGACGCACTTGAGGCATCACTACTTAATGCTATTGTTATTATTTGTATTTTGGATGTATTAGCTACTTTTATTATTTAAATATATGTTAATGGCAAGGGTGGTGCCAAAGGGGGACGCTTCCCCTCAATACTTTCGGATTTTAACATTACGTCTATGGACATTGCATGGAGAGAATCAACTTAAAAATGCCTCTGTCCCCCCTTCTTTTGGAGGGTGATGCCGCCCTTGGTTAATGGGTACTGTATTGCTACCTCATCTGCCTGAATCTGTGTCCTGACCAATCTTTGTCCAGCATTTCTTCATAGCACATTTTTTGTATGAAAATCTTTGTCTAGCGTTTCTTCGTCTCACATTTCTTCATATCAGCAAATCATCGTCTCACATTTCTTTGTATCCGCTAAACTTTGTCTACACAATTCTTTGTGTTGCTAATATTTGTCTACGCAAATCTTCGTCCGCAAATCTTCATCTGCATTTCTTCATCTGCAAATATTTGTCCGCAAATCTTTGTCTACACAATTCTTTGTCCCCACAAAATGGTTGGTGCAGAATGTAATTACTTCGCAACGCAACCTCAATTATTGTTGGTACCACTTCCAAAGTCTGTACAGATTGGAGACATCCCCAAATTCTCAAGATTTCATAAAAAAAAGTGATATGTATTATTTAGAGTTGCATTTTTTATCCTATTCCATTTGTAAAACACACTCGAGATTAATACTGACTGTGCTAATCCTAACCACATGGGGATGTGTTCATTCCCAAATTAACAATTATGTATTATTAGAGCTGCGTTTTTTTATCTCCATCCCATTTGTAAACCACACCCGACCAAATTCCTGACTTTGATAATCCCTAACCACATAGGGATGTGTTTAAATGCTGCCGGAGGCTGTGCCACATAAACTCCATCCAGCCAGCGGAACTAGGCTGACCCCCCACTCCCCAGCGGTACCAACATTATAAAGCTGCAGGTCGAATTCATAATTATTGTACGCACCGGTTCAGCTGGGGTTCAGCCTAATTCCGCTGGCTGGACGGAGTTTATGTGGTGCAGCCTCCGACAGTATTTCAACAAATCCCTATGTGGTTAGGAATTAGCGAGTCAGGATTAGCTTGGGCATGGTTTACGAATGAGATGGAGATAAAAAACGCAGCTCTAAATAATAAATCTTAACAATTTGTTAATGAATCTTGATAGTTTTTTATTGAAGAATTCAGGGGATGTCTCTATCTAGAGACTTTTGTGAGTGCCTACCAACCAATAAATCGGGGACGTGCGTGCTGAATTATTACCGATTCGCGGACGAAGGAAATGAGAGACGAAGATTTGCGGAAGAATATTGCGGACAAAGATTTGCGGACGAAGAATTGTGTACGGAAGATTTGCGTAGACGAATATTTGCGATTCGAAGAAATACGTAGACTAATTTTGTGGATACGAATAAATACAAGACGAATGCATTTGCGGGAACGATGAAATGCCAGAACGAAGAAATGCGGAGACGGAAGATTTGCGGACGATTAAATCCCCGATGAAGAAATGCGGGACGAAGATTTGTCATGGAATCGCCTCTTTCAGGTTGAAACATTGGCTCTCAGGAGTCAGATCGAATGATTCTAAACGCAGCGCTCTGTCATGGTGTGCGCGTCGCCAACTCAGGTCATTCCACCGTAGTAAAAGGAACAGAACGAGGAGGAATGCTAGCGCAGTCGGTACTCGGTACCAAGGAGAGAATACAAATCACTGATCACTTTTGGAATGCGTCGCTGTCCCGAAAACGCGTGAATGGTACCCATATGTGTACAACTTAAGCCCGTTCAGTAACCCTACTCCACTTACACCTCGTGGCAGTTCAGTGTCCTAGGATTGCTTTAGAGGCAGGGTGCAGAGTGGAAAAATCAGACTGAAAATCAGGAAAAAGGGTGGAAAATTATACCTCAAAAAGAGCCTTTTTCAAGAATTTACCCATCTTGTATTAAACAAAGCTGTGATCAATTTGCTGTCTTTATAAATATTTTAAATAAATAAGTAAAAAGTAATATCAAAGTGAAAAAAGAGTGGAAAATTAACCTTCAAATTGGGCAAAAGGAGTGGAATATTATTTATTGTAGGGTGGCGCTATACACCCAAAATTCCCAATCCTATGACACTGCCTCGTGGAAATCTGATAAGGCTGGCCACGGCTGAGGGAGCGCAGCGCGTGCCGGGAGTGCGCGCTCTCCGCCCGCGAGGCCAGCGTGAAGCGGATCAGGCGGCAGCTGCGCCTGCATCTGCTGCATCGTGGTCCGCATGTTGTTCCCGGGTGCAGCTTGGGGCATGCGCCGCCGCTAGTACACCAAATGGTAGATAGGAAGAAAATGTGTCGGAAATTATCTGTCTCAGTAGTTAGGTGAAATATCGCCAAGCATGCCCAAAGCTACTAACATTGCAAAGGTTTTGTAGATTTCATTTGACCGGAGGCAGTTTTTAGGGGGGCTGGGAGGGTAGAGACGATAGAGTGACACGAGACACATTGGGTCGACCTGTTGTCATATACGCGAGCGACACAACGACACAATTATCAGCTTAAAGTGGGCACCATGTTATAATTGAGTCTTTATTTTAAAAAAATACTGTCAATTATTGATGATTTGGGCAGTGTCGCTAGCTCAAACCATCGTCAGCCATATTCATTTCTTCTGCAATACAACTTAATCTCTCCAGAAATGATAAATGAGACAAACAATGGTCATCAAGATCAACATAATTTTCACAAAGTTAATATAGATGGAATGATCAATAACATGTCAATATTTTTTAAATCAACAATCATGGGCTAAATTAAAGAATCGAGCTTTCATTATTACAACATCTTCATTGTTGATACAACAAATAAATATCGTCAAGTTATTGAGCATCCCCATCTACATTACTTTCATCATTATGACAAACACCACCAATCACCATATCATATATACAAAAATATCACGAAAGATGAAATGACTAATTGCTCGATCTGCTCGTTTCCAGAGACACAGACAGCTATAAGGAAGCAGCAGCCATGTCGCGCCACCGCAATGTGCGGGGCATGAACTACGATGACGGTGAGGATGACCTACGATGACCTTCTCCTTCTCCGTCTTGATAAATACAGTGGACCAGTATAAAAACAAACAAAAATCTTTCTCATTTGATATGCTGATCGTCTGTTAAGATAGTTTCGTTTGTATATGCCTTGTCTTGTCCAGAGTTGTATTCAGTTTACCCACGGTCGTAGTTGACTCCGCATTCCTCCGACCCTTCCCTCTTTTAGGGGAGTGTCCGGAAACTAACTTACTTCATCCCACAAACGAGCCCACTTGAGTGTGAATCTTTTGACCACGGGGTTCACACCACTCATAATTAGAAGTCCGTGCTGACCCCTGACTGCGGCGTGTGTTGCTTGCGGCAGAGTACGACGGCTACTACGACGAGTACGGCCACAGCGTGGATGACGAGTACGCCATGTCGCCGTCCTCGGTCGAGCGCGAGTTCACGTTCGATCGCAGCCGCCAGCAGAACATGGACGCCTTCCTGCACGGGGACACCATCGTCGAGGAGAAGGAGGCCGAGGTAAAACACGCCAGCTGGGCAGGCTGGAGCATGGGAAGTTCAGTCTGGGGATGGTGCTGATGATGGGAGGCTGGGTCGGGGGTATGTGCTGATGATGGGAGGGTTGTCTTTAGGTGACGTTCAGTATTAGTTAAAATGGGACAGACTCGATATCCGGGCTTGTGTGTCATATTCGCTAGTTTATAATCGAAACCGAGAGCCGTCAGACTAGCGGTTCTCGAAGCCTTTCGGTATATAGCTGTCGTTCTTTCATTCACCGCATGAATTCGCATAATTGCAATTAAAGGATCGCAATTGTTTGGCGAAACGTTCACCTCTTTGTATAGCCCTCCATATAACCCCTGGCCGTGCCCTGCGCCCAGGACTCTGACGGCGGCGGTCACCGGTCGGCCGGTCGGCAGGACTCGTCCGGTCCGCTGATCCCGGACCACCTGAACGGCGAGCAGCGCACCCGCCTTCTCTCCTGCCTGGACGCCGTGCGAGACGTGGTGGGCGAGACGGTCTCCGACCACGCCATCGTGCGGGCCGTGCTCAAACACGACTACGACTGCACCGCCGCGCTGGACGCCATTCTGTCGGACGCCATGGCCGGCATGCCCGGCGGAGGTGGGTGGTGGCGGGGTGGCCGCTCAGATGGCGGGAGAGAAGTGGTGATGGCGGGGTGGCCGCTCAGATGGCGGGAGAGGAGTGGTGATGGCGGGGTGGCCGCTCAGATGGCGGGAGAGGAGTGGGTCGGAGTGGTGGTGGCGGGGTGACCGCTCAGATGGCGGGAGAGGAGTGGGTAGGAGTGGTGGTGGCGGGGTGGCCGCTCAGATGGCGGGAGAGGAGTGGGTCGAAGTGGTGGTGGCGGGTGTGGCCGCTTCAGATGGCGGGAGAGAGGTGGGTCGGACAGTGGTGGTGGCGGGTGGCCGCTCAAGAGGCGGGAAGAGGAGTGGGTCCGGAGTGGTGGTGGGGCGGGGTGGCCGGCTCGATGGCGGGAGAGGAGTGGGTTGGAGTGGTGGTGGCGGGTGGCCCGCAGATGGCGGGAGAGGAAGTGTGTCGGGAGTCGGTCGGCTGGGCGGTGGCGCTCAGATAGCGGGAAGAGTGGTTAGAGTGGTGGTGGCGGGCGGCCGATCAGATGGCGGGAGAGGAGTGGGTCGGAGGTGGTGGTGGCGGGGTGGCGCTTCAGATTGGCGTGGAGAGGAGTGGGGTCGGAGTGGTGGTGGCGGAGTGGCCGCTCAGATGCGGGAGAGGAGTGGGTCGGGAGTGGTGGTGGCGGGGTGGCCGCTGGGAATGACAGGAGAGGATTGGTGGGTCCAAAAGTGGTGGATGGCGGGGTTGGCCGCTCGGATGGCGGGACTGAGCGAGTGGGAGTTCGGAGTTTGTGTGGTGAGGTCGGGGTGCGCTCAGATGGGGAGAGAAGTGGGGGTCGGAGTGGGTATGTGGCGGGGTGCGCTTCAGATTGGCGGGGGAGAAAGTGGGTCGGAGTGGTGGATGGCGGGGTGGCCGCTCCAGATGTCGGGAAGGAGTGGGTCGGAGTGGTGGTGGCGGGGTGGCCGCTCAGATGGCGGGACAGGAGTGGTGGTGGCGGGGTGGCCGCTCAGATGGCGGGAGAGAAAGTGGGTCCGGAGTGGTGGTGGCGGGGTGGGCCGCCAGAGGGAAGGCGGAGGAGAAGTGGGTCCGGAGTTGGTGGTGGCGAGGTTGGCCGCTCCAGATGGCGGGAGAGGTAGTGGGTCGGAGTGGTGGGTGGCGGGGTGGCCGCTCAGATGGCGGGAGAGAAGTGGGTCGGAGTGGTGGTGGCGGGGTGGCCGCTCAGATGGCGGGAGAGGAGTGGGTCGGAGTAGTGGTGGTGGGGTGGCCGCTCAGATGGCGGGATAGTAGTGGTTAGGAGTGGTGGTGGCGGGGTGGCCGCTCAGATGGCGGGAGAGGAGTGGGTCAGAGTGGTGGTGGCGGGGTGGCCGCTCAGATGGCGGGAGAGAAGTGGGTCGGAGTGCAGGTGGTGGCTGGTTTTCCAGTGCCTTTAAGTCTTAATCGAGTTGAAGCACTCGGCTTCTGTCGAGCAGCTTTTACCAGTCACGTTGTGTTTGAGAATATTGGTCTGGTCATTTGTGTGGCTAGTGCTGTGTCGCAATATGTCTGCAGCGAATTCCCCAGTCGTCGTGATGCGCCACTGCCACTTACGGCCGACTCGCGTTCGATTCATGTCCTGCTCGTGTTCGATACTGCGCCTGCGTATGCCCGTCACTGTCAGGGGTCCTGCGTTCTCTGACGGACCCCGTGCTCCAGGCGCCTCCCGTCTCTCGCGCCGGGATTCGATGGAGAAGCCAGCTGGGCGAGGCGACACGTCACCTGTGCCGCCGTCAGCAGCAGCAGCAGCAGCGGCGGAAGCAGCAGGTACGTGGTGCCGGCGGTGGTGTCGGGGGAACCCGGCTCGGTTACTGTCGTCATCGTCACTTGAGTTCACTTATGGGGCTGTGGATGGGTTTACAGAGTCGGGGATACGGAGGCGACTGTTTGTTTGTTTGGCAGTGGAATGACGAGTTAAACACAGGATGAGAAGAACACGATATGAAAAGTGTGCTAGTATTTATTGGAAGCTCTTTTTCATCAACTACGGGACCAAGCGTCATATGTTGAAGTTAACTTCATTTAGATATTTCATTTTATGTACGGAAGAACAGCAAGGGTTTGTGGTTTGCATTGACTCGTTTTGATCGCACTCGCCCATTCTAACACTTGTCTGTCCTTTCCATGTGTGTGTCTGCCTACTGCTGCTGTTGCCATTCTTCGGTAAGGTAAGGTTTTGTCCGGCCTTCGGACAGAGTGTGTGAAGGAGACGGAACTGCTCAATGCGTGTCCTCGCAAATGTCAAACCTGTCTGTGGGTTCGGGTACACTTTCTCTGAAGCAGATGGCGACATCTGTTGGTCCATCCTGGTATATCTTCTCTGAAGCAGATGGGGACATCTGTTGGTCCATCCTGGTGTACCTTCTCTGAAGCAGATGGCGACCATCTGTTGGTCCATCTAGGTGTACCTCTCTGAAGCAGTGGGCGGCATCTGTTGGTCCACATACAGCTGGTGTACCTTCTCTGAAGCAGATGGCGACATCTGTTGGTTCCATCTGGTGCCACCTCTCTGAAGCAGATGGGCGAACACTGTCGGTCCCATCTTGGTGTACTTCTTTGAAGGCAGATGCGGCATCTGTTGGTCCCCATCTGGTGTACCTTCTCTGAAGCAGATGGTCGTCCATCTGTCGGTCCATCGGGTGTACCTTCTCTGAAAGCAGATGGCGGCATCTGTTCGTCCACTCTTGGTGTGCCTTCTCTGAAGCGATGGCGACATCTGTCGGTCCATCTGGTGTACCTTCTTGAAGCAGATGGCGGCATCTGTTGGTCGCATCCTGGTGACCTTCTCTTGAAGCAGATGGCGTCATCTGTCGGTCCATCTCGTGACCTTTCTGAAGCAGATGGCGTCATCTGTCGGTCCCATCTGGTGTACCTTCTCTGAGCAGATGGCGGCATCTGTTGGTCCATCTGGTGTAACTTCTCTGAATGCAGATGGCGGGCCTCTGTTGGTCCATCTGGTGTCCTTCTCTGAAGCAGAATGGGCGTCATCTGTTGGTCCACATACAGCTGGTTACTTCTCTGAAGCAGAATGGGGGCATCTGTTGGCATCTGGTGTGCCTTCTCTGAAGCAGATGGCGACATCTGTCGGTCCATCTGGTGTACCTTCTCTGAAGCAGATGGCGACATCTGTTGGTCCATCTGGTGCACCTTCTCTGAAGCAGATGCCATTTCATATATCTTCTGCTGCATCAGATCCGGTGGCGAACAGTGAGGTCATCGACTTGACTGCGGCGTTGCTGCCTGAACGTCCCGCCCGAGCTCAGCCTGCCCCCACCAAGCCTTCCCATCCCGCCGCTGCCCTGGCACCGCAGCCTCCACCGGAGTCGGTTGCACCCTCTCCTCCTTCGCTCCCCCCTCTGCCGACCGCGACCCTCCCCCCGGCCCCGGTGCGGCTGCGCGGGGCCCCCTCTTCGTTAGCTCGGTGTATGCCTTGTGTGGGCGGTCGCAGCCCCCGGCGGCAGTTCCACCCCGCGTGTCTTTCCTGGGCGCCAGGCGCGAAACTGCGGACGTTCGCTTTCGATACGCCCTCCCCGGATGAAGTGGTGCGTGCCAGACAAACTCAGGTGACCACCAAGCGGTGAGAGTGGCCAGGGAAAATCGTCCTGGCCAGTTGAAAGGAGAGTGGGCGAGTCGGGCCGGTCTGTCACCGCTGAACACTGATGTTTGGTGTTGTAGAATTTCGCAGAGCTGTCTGTGAGTTTGGTCCAGTCCAGTGCGAGCCTACAGCAAAGGTCGCTGAGAGATGTTTTTTCGTCTTCTCGGAACAGTTTGGCTTACGACAGTTTGGCTTACGAGGGCAGTCGTCCGTGAAGCTTGACATGAGATGGAGTTGGGGTTGGTGTAGTGTGCCAAGTTGCAAATGTTCGCTGTGACCGTGGTTGAGATAGAACTGTGCTGTTTGGGGGCGTGGTGTCAGGTTCAGGGCCGCCAGTGATAGCCGGTAGTTCAAATGGAGTCGTGGACAGTTTTGTCGTTGAGCGGCTTCTGATGGCTGTAGTTAGCTGAACAGTGTCTGACGGTCTCTCTTGAGTGGGGGTTTAGGTCCTGAGGTCCGGTGGAAGATTTGTGCTGACCTTTCAAGCCGGGTATGTGTTAGTTTATGATGTAGTGTGCGTAGCATGTAGGGTGTGTAGACGACTGATTCCAGTTAGGCGGTGGAAAGTGAGTGAGTTGCATGTGGGCAGTGAACGGTAGTGATGTGGGTGATTTCGGCCCAAGGGCTTTGTGCCTTCCGGTGTTTTATCTGTACATTTCTGTCTGAGAAATTCATCGTGCAATGTGTTCTGGTCTTAACGGAACGAATGTATGCAACTTATCGAACTTCTCTGTAACAGAAAGTACAAACACAGCAGTGTGATACCAGGTGGTGCAAATTGTACAATCCGGTGAGAAGCCTTCCATGATGTGCTTTGCTCCAGTGGCGTTCTTTCGTCCCTGTTCTTGCAACTTGCAGTACAAATTGCACTGGGTGACGCTTATGAGGTGATTTGCCCTTCATTAAGTGTGAATATCGTGCCAGGTTCCGTTGGCTTCATCTTGATAGCTTACGTTCTAAATTGTTCAGGTTGCTGTATGTATGTACTGGGGCGCTGTAGGTTCTGTTTTCCCTCCTGTCTCAGTATTGATAGTACACCAGGGTGGATTGTAAGAGAACACATTTCGTAAATTGGTGCAAGTCTGTCTTTCCGTATTGTGTTGTGACATGCATCATCATCATCATCATCATATATCCATTTGCCCGCTTCGTCTGTGTTGCATTTATTACTCCCATGTACAACGATAAGCCCATTGAAGCCATTCATCACCTTCACCAGTATATTATGAGCTAAGCTCACTGGTTATTTTAAAACAATACGCCTGGTAAATTCACAGTCGAAATGCTTGCTTTTCTCTGTAATTTATGCCTTAGAGGGTAAAAACAGTAAGCATCCTTGCTAAGTGTTAAGTGCTCGTAAGTGATTATTTCTTTGCCGATGCTTGTGTCGCATGCAAGATAACTATTTTTGTGTATCTCCGTGCACTCCTGTAATATGCTGGCATCAAATAAAAATACATTTTACAATACTGTGAATTTAACGTGCATCTCTGAAAATGTGTTGTGTTATTAAATACTCTGCGTCATCCTTCATCCCATACAAGCTCGAGTCAGATACCGTTTGAAAAGTGACTGAGAAAGTTAACGTCCGTCATCACTTAGTTCGCCTCTAGGTGAGTTAAGGCTTAGCAAATTAAGGACACAGACCAGCTGCAGTTGATTTATGTTGAAGCATGCACATATGCGCCACATCTTGCATACTTGATCCCTCGAAAGTTACCTTCATTTGAGATGAAAATACGTTTTGCTAAGCTGAAGTGTTTGGTCAGTTGTAGTTCCAGCACATCCGAGCTGTTGAACGAATATTTACGACTTTACTTCGTCAAGTGTTACACGCAGGGATGTAGTATTTTAGTTTGTTCCTTATTCATGTTTTGCAAGTTCCGATTGTTTTCAGCTGTATTTTATTTTGTCTAGAAGTATCATTGGGCATACCATTAGCCTGTTAGTGATTGCGTGTCTCGGCTTCTGTTTTATTCTATTGCTATTTTCCTTACTGTGGACCGGATGCACTGCGTACCGCTCGTTTCGACGCCTTTCGTTCAATATCTTCCCGAGGTTCTCGTTCTCCAGTATCTGCATAGCTGATTGATCCCTCGTTTCATCTTACATCCCAGTCGAACGAATACTCCTGAATAGGCCGGTTTGAAGTCCCGTTTCACCCTCGTACCCTTAGCTCTGCCCTGCTTCCGTGAGAGCCTGTCCAGTGTCTAATGTCTACGGTACCCTATCTGACTGTGAGCCGTTACCTGATCTTCCCAGCTCGGCCGGCGCTGACCCCTCCCCCTCCCTCCTTCCTGGAGAGCCTGTCCAGTGTCTACTGTCTACGGTACCCTATCTGACTGTGAACCGTCACCTGATCTTCCCAGCTCGGCCGGCGCTGAGCCCTTCACAGCCGATCCAGGCGGCCTCGGGCAGCCGACGACAGCCGCCACCTTCACGGGTCGTCATCGGCTTCGAGGAGCGGCCGCCAGGTGGGTTGGTGGCGCTGTCGGCGCGTTAGATTTCAATCAGAGTAGTCAACTTCTTTGGCGGGCTTCATGTAATGATTTGGGTTCACTATGTGTGATGCATTACGCACTGTGTGCAATATTTAATGATTGAGTAAGCACAAATGTTTTGTTACTTAATGCAGAACCGTCGGGCTTTTACATTGCAGACATCTAATTAAACTCGTGAGTCGTGTATCATAGCAACTTTTGTCTATTAATATTGTTTTCATTGCTTGCGATCAGTTAACCGGCACCCATAACTCGCATGTCTGTAGCTATGTTAAACCTGGGACACCCTGACCCTTACACCCTGACCGCTGCCCCAGCAGAGAAGGAGCCTGCTCCTGTCCCGGCTCCGGCTGCCGTCCTGCTGCCGCTCCGGCTCCGCATTATTCGCACGCTCATCTAGCTGCCGGAATTTTCTCGATGGTGCAGGAGCTGACGCGGCTTCAGTGCGAACGATCTCAGCCTTCCACCTCACCTCCGCTTCTATTCCTCGGCGGCCAAGTCGCCTCGCTCATTTGGACGCCCCGGCGGCAACTGGTACACCGATCCAGGACGGCCGGTCTTTGCACTGGGCTGACGTTGCCTGTCAGCTTGACGTAACAGACCTGACTGTATGTCAACTGGCGCTGACTCTGTCAGCGACGAGTCAACGACCTGACTGGCACTTCGCTGCGCTGAACCCGTGTCACTGACGTCAACAGACCTGACTGGAGTCTGCGTGGTGCTCGATCTGTCCAAGTTCTGACGTCAACAGCCACTGATGTGGATGTGCCGCTGGGCTGATCTGTCAGCTGTACGTCAAACGAGCGGACCTGACGTGTATGTCGCTGCGGGCTGACCTGTCAGCCTTGACGGTTCAACAGACCTGACTGGATGTCGCTGGGCTGAGGGCAAATGCTCTGTCAGCTCGACGTCAACCAAGACCTAGACTGTATGTTCCGCTGGGTCTGACCTGCTCCGCTGCCCCTCCCTCCTCAAACATGGACCCTGACTGTGTTATGTCGCTGGTTGACCTGTCAGGCTGACGTCCATTGCAGACCCTGCAATATATGTCGCTGGGCTGAACTGTCAGCTGACGTCAACAGACCTGACTGGATGTCGCTTGGGCTGAGACTGTCAGCTGACATTCAACCAGTACCTGACTGGATGTGCTGGGCTGAACCGTCAGCTGACATCAACAGACCTGATCTGGATGTCGCTGGGGCTGCACCTGTCAGTGCATAGAGACCGTAAACGATCCCGACTGTATGTCTGGGCAGAAACTGTCAGCTGGAGCCTGTCACAGCACCTGACTGATTTGTACGACTGAATGCGGCCTGATCCTGTCAGCTGACGTACATACAGTACCTGACTTGTTATGTCAACTGGGCTGAACCTGGTCAGCTGACGTTCAACAGACCCGACTGTTAACCCTCTCTAGCCTCTGACGTCGAGTAGCTATTACTGAAGCAACCTGCTGCCCAGGTCATTTACGGATGGAGTAGACCGGCTTTGGGCACAATCTGACACGTTATTTGCATTGTTCTTGCCGTTGGTATCAGTTAGTAGTTAACACGTATTGCCGCCTTGGTAGCGTTTGGATACTGTTAGATGAACCTTATCCGACCCGAACTGACCTGACGTGTCCTCATCTGGCCTGACCTGATCTGACGACCTGTGGCAGAACACGGGACGCCAAGGCTGAGTACGAAAAGGAGCGGGCCGACAGCAAACAGCTGATCAACATGGTGGTGATCGGCCACGTGGACGCCGGTTAGTGGTCATGTCTGTCGAAGCTCTTTGGAAGCTATGCTGAGCCTTTTATGTTATCATATTCATATGTGTATTTCACAATAAGTCGCAACCATACCTTTGGACTTTAGGCGACAAGCTTGTTCGACATGTATGTATATCAACTCGATTTGAATGTTTCCACACGAAGGATTTGCGGAACCCTATTATCAGTAAGTCAGTGCGCATTTGCGTTAGTATGAAAATCAACATATTAATGTGCTCGTCGCAGGAAAATCAACGCTGATGGGACATTTGTTATACCAGCTGGGCTGTGTTAACAAGAAAGTAATGCACAAGTATGAAACGGAGAGCAAGAAGATCGGCAAACAGTCGTTCAAGTTCGCCTGGGTGCTGGACGAGACTGGAGAGGAGAGGTAAGCTGGTATCAGCTGGAGTTTAGAACTGGAGAGGTGAGCTGACATCAGCTGGAGTTTAGAACTGGAGAGGAGAGGTGAGCTGACATCAGCTGGAGTTTAGAACTGGAGAGCAGAGGTGAGCTGGTATCAGCTGGAGTTAAGAACTGGAGAGGAGAGGTGAGCTGGCATCAGCTGAGTTATGAACGTAGAGAAGAGACTGGCCACTTAACCCGCGGAAAGTGTATGGAACGATAATATTTCAGTGAGGGATTGAATAGCAAAAGACCCAAGGCGGAGGCGCATTTGGAAAACAAAAAAAAGAAAGTACAATGGAGAGGAGGCCGGTCGCGCTGTCATCAGGCATGGGAGTTTAGAAACTGGATTAGCGGAGGGTGAGCTGACATCAGCTGAAGTTTAGAACTGGAGAGGAGGGGTGGGCTGGCATCAGCTGGAGTTTATAATCAGTCGTTATTGTTCACTGTTCACTTTACTGTCGATCGTAGCAAAGCTATTCAGAATGTCCTTCAGTTGGACGTTGGACTGACGAATTCGTTTTGCAGGGAACGACTTTTTAACAGTCTGTGCATGCGTTGTGCTCGAAAGGGAGCCGTGTTGATGTCACCATTACTGGAAAGTGAGCCATATGTGCGTGTGTGATATTTGAACTGACCTCGCCTGACCTGACGCTGTGTTTGTTCCCCAGGAGTCGCGGCATCACAATGGACGTTGCGCACTTCAAGTTTGAGACGCCACATAAGACGGTGACCCTGCTGGACGCTCCTGGCCACAAGGACTTCATTCCCAACATGATCACCGGTCAGTGGCTGGCGGTACGCGCGCTGGATTGGCAGGGTTCAGTCAGGTTATGTGAACGCTTGAAGCTTTCACCGATAATTATTCTAGGACAAAGTACCGACGTGATATGTTTCGAGTTCCACAAAACTCGCTGGATATTTGCGATTATTGTGGTCAGTTTCACTGTCGCCTGGTGTACGTGTGCTGTATATGAAATATGTCTTGCCCGGACTGCATCTGTATCTTGTTAACAGCTTTCCGTATGTTGTTTCGTCTGACCCCGCCCCAGACCTCCCGACCTTCATCTGACCTCTGCCTGATCCACGCAGGCGCTGCCGCCGCCGACGTGGCCGTGCTCGTGGTGAACGCTACCAAGGGCGAGTTCGAGACGGGTTTCGAGTCAGGCGGGCAGACCCGTGAGCACGCCATCCTGGTCAGATCACTAGGTGAGAGCTAGGATAAATCGAGTACATTTCCATGGTGCTCCACAGTGTATATACGCTCAGCCTTTTCTGTTCATGTTGTGCTCTTGGTTACACCATTCTTCTCCTGGATGTTGATTCGGTTTAGGTCTGAGTTAGTTTGGCCAGACATGTTCGGCTTACAGGACTCAGAATATGACCTTCTACAGAATACAGAATATGACTGCTTGCCGATCCTCAGAGACTGGCGCGAGCGTTGTTTGTCTATTGACCGCCTGTGACCTTACGATGGCCATCTATTGACCGCCTGTGACCTTACGATGTCCGTCTATTGACCGGCTGTGACCTTACGATGTCCGTCTATTGACCGCCTGTGACATTACGATGTCCATCTATTGACCGCCTGTGACCTTACGATGTCTGTCTATTGATCGCCTGTGACCTTACGATGTCCATCTATTGATCGCCTGTGACCTTACGATGTCCATCTATTGACCGCCTGTGACCTTACGATATCCGTCTATTGACCGGCTGTGACCTTACGATGTCTGTCTATTGACCGCCTGTGACCTTACGTGGCCGATCTATTGGACCGCCTGGTGACCTTACGAGTCCGTCTATGACCTGTGACCTTACGATGTCCGGTCTATTGACCGGCGTGACCTACGATGTCTGTCTTATTGACCGCCTGTACCTTACGAGGCCATCTATTGACCGCCTGTGCCTACGATGTCCGTCTATTGACCGCCTGTACTTTACGATGCCATCTATGTATCGCCTTGACCTTAGCGATGGCCATTCTATTGACCGCCTGTGACCTTAGGATATCTGTCTATGACCGTTCATGTACCTAACAATGTCCTCTAATTGACCGTCTGTGACCTACGATGTCCATCTATTGACCGCCTGTGACCGTTACGATGCGTCTATTGGACCTATGTTACCTTACGATGTCGTCTATTTGACCGCCTGATGACTAACGATGTCCGTCTATTGACCGTCTGGACCCTTACGATGTCCATCTATGCCGCGCTGGACCTCTTACGATTGTCCGTCTATTGACCTGGACCTTACGGATGTCCGTCTATTGACCGCCTTGTTGGACCTTACGATGTCCGTCTATTTGGACCGTCTGTGACCTAACGATGCCGTCTATGACCGCCTGTGCTTACGAGCCGGTCTATTGACCGGCTGTGACCTTACGATTCTGTCTATTGACCGCCTGTGACCTTACGATGTCCATCTATTGACCGCCTGTGACCTTGCGATGTCCGTCTATTGACCTGTGACCTTACAATGACCGTCTATTGACCGCCTGTGACCTTACGATGTCCATCTAAATTGACCGCCTGTAGCCTTACGATATCCGTCTATTGACTGTCTGTGACCTTACAATGCCCGTCTGCTGTCTGCCCCCGTCAGGAGTGAACCAGCTGGCGGTGGCCGTCAACAAGCTGGACACAGTCGGCTGGAGTCAGGGACGGTTCGAGGACATCCGCGGCCGGCTGGGCGCCTTCCTGCGCTCTGTCGGGTTCCGGGAGGGTGACCTGCGCTACGTGCCTTGCTCCGGTCTGACCGGGGAGAACCTGACCCAGCCGGCGGAGGAGGCGGCACTAAAGCAGTGGTACAGCGGCCCGACGCTGCTACAGGTCATAGGTCGGTTAACAGAAGGCATAGCAGAGGTCGTGCCATAGTCAGTTTGTCACTATTATAGATAACAGTAACTGCTAAGAAATGGAGAGACGGTCTACTGTTATCTATGCTACCTATGGTCGCATTTGAGAGGCGTGTTCCGGGATTACGAGAAACGATGTAGTGGACTTCCTGAACTTACATGATGTGATGATGTGGTTGGTGTGTGCAATAAGTTGAGAGGAAACAGGTTTGTTTGACTGGCAATTCTTCATGATGGTGCCTTTGGCATTCTGGTATGAAAATTCATGCCGTGTTCCTCGATCTTGTTCGTGCTGAACCACAAGACTGGGTACTGCCATTGAGTGGTGCCTTGCAGACCCCCCCCCCCCCCCGTCTGACCTTCTGCCCCCCCGCCCCCGCCCACATTCAGACGGTTTTCCGGCCCCGGAGCGGGCGGTGTCCCGGCCGCTGCGACTGTTCGTCCAGGACGTGTTCAAGGGCCAGCAGCAGTCTGCGCTGAGCATGGCCGGCAGGATCGACGCCGGCATGATGCAGGTGGCGGACCGCGTCACTGTCATGCCGCACGGAGAGACGGCCACTGTCAAAGGTGAGGCGCGGTGGCGTGAGTTATTTTTATACACCCCCACCCAAGATCTGGTGACCAGGAGTGCCCCTCACTCAATCCCAGCGTCTCACAGAACCATACGTTAACATCAGATAAATACAAGTGCAAAATCGCGACACTACCTGCTAAGAAATGGAAATTGACTTAAAAGCAGAACGAATAATATCAAGCAGGGGGGCTCCGGGAAGGCAGGGGAATTGGTTGGATGGGAAGAATAGCATATAAGAGAACCCAAAAGTGGTCGATTACTGGTCATTGCTGAAAGCAACATGTGACAAAGACTGAACTTTGTATAATGAAAAAACGTTATTTCAATATATACAATCACAATCACTCGAGTGTTAGTTAGTGATAGTGAAGCCACGATCCACAGAGTCTGGTGGTCGTCCTCTGTGACCCCCGCCGCCTCGCCGTAGACGTATCCCACTGCCGCCTTATGGTCAAGTGTGGGAGACAATTTTCTGGTCTCTTTAATTTAAAATCCCTTTGATTCTATGTGGGACGCTGAATCGGTATGGAAACTGTGTGGCCTAAACAGTTAACTGTTGGGCGCAAATTGACCAAAGGTGTCGGCGCGCTCTTAAACCCCAATACACAAACAAAACAAGCAGTTAACTGTCGAGCACAGCTTGCAGCCACCGTTGCCTATATCGAACCGCCAACGCCTATGTACCTTGTAACTGGCTGTATCCATTAATACTACCGATGATTGTGATCTGTATGTCCATTACTAACCATATCTCGTCCGCCCGTCATTGGCGTATTTCCTCCCCATCTTTGGCAGGTATCCTCATGACCCCCCCCCTCCTCTCCGGCAGTACTCACTGAACCCCCCCCCCTCCTCCCCCTCTGCCGGCAGGCTCGCTATCCCGACGAGATGCCGGTGCTGTCGGCGTTCGCCGGGGACCACGTGACCGTCACCCTGGCCGGGGTGGACCCCCAGAGTCAAACGGTAGGGGTGGTCCTCTGTGACCCCACGCAGCCGGTCAAGGTCACCACAAAGGTACAGGCGCGCATCGTCATCTTCAGCATCGACCTGCCCATCACGAAAGGCTACCAGGTCAGTGGGGAAACACAGGCCGATAAACCCTGCCAGCGTTTATGCCCGAGCACCCAGTGTTTGCCAAATAGTGTTTTGGTGTCTTTATCAATTTTGTACCCAATATACATCCACATTGGTCAATCTTATGAATGCTATTAATTCTCATTTGCCATTCATTTCAAATTAAACTATGCATTAATTGTCTGAAACAATTATAAATGTCTGTAGGGGACCGAAACCGGCGCCTCTCGTATCCGTCAATCTCCAACTCAGTACCAACCCTGTTGACACGCCGCGCGTCCGTCACAGGTAGTGGTGCACTACCAGTCGGTGAGCGAGCCGGCCACCATCACGCGGCTGGTCTGCCAGCTGCACCGCTCCAGTGGGGAGGTGGTGAAGCGCCGGCCCCGCTGTCTGGCCGGCAACACCAGCGCCGACGTGGTGCTGACGTTCCAGCGGCCCGTCTGTGTGGAGCTCTACAAGGACTTCCGCGACTACGGCCGGCTGATGCTGAGGGTGGCAGGACACACAGTGGCCGCCGGACTGATCACCGAGGTGAGACGGGGTTACAGGGAGGTCAGTACGTCACTGGATGCGTGCAGGACACACATGCCGGACTGATCACCGATGTAGACGTGTATACAGGGAGGTCAGTTCACAGTCACTGAGGGTGGCAGGGACACACAAGTGGCTGTCGGACTGGATCACCGAGGGTGAGACGGGTTACAGTAAGGTCCGTCACAGGTCACTTGAGGGTGGCGGGATACACTAGTGCCGCCGGACTGTGATGTCACCGAGGTGAGACGGGTTACAGGGATCTATGTTTCTACAGTCACTGAGGTGGCAGGACACACAGTGGCCGCCCGGACTGATCACGAGGTGAATCTCATAGGGAGGTCAGTCACAGTCTATCTATGTGTCAACAATCACCCCGGACTGATCACCAGGTGAGGACGGGTTTACAGGGTACACATCTATCAATTCAGGACACACAGTGGCCGCCGGACTGATTCACCGAGGTGAGGCGGGGGTACAGGGAGGTCAGTCAACAGTCACGAGGGGGGCAGGACACACAGGTGGGCCGCAACGGACTGACACCAGGGTGAGACGGGGTTCAAGGTGGAGGTCAGTCACTATCCACATGGTATACTACACAGTGGCCGCCGGACTGATCCACCGAGGTGAGACGGGGTTACAGGAGCATCACAGTCCACTGAGGGTGGCGGAACACAGTTGGCCGCCGGACTGATCACCTGAGGTGAGGCGGGGTATACAGGGTTAGGTACGAGTCACAGTCACTGAGGGTGCGGGACCAAACATGGCCGCCGGGACTGATCACCGAGGTGAGGACGGTTGGGGGTACATTGAGGTCAGTCACAGTCAGCTTTGAGGGTGGGCGACACACAGTGGCCGCCGGGACTGTATCACCGAGGTGAGACGGGTTACAGGTGAGGTCAGTCACAGTCACTGAGGTGGCGGGACAACACCATGTGGCCGGCCGGACCTGATCACCGAGGGTGAGACGGGTGTACAGGAGGATCCGAGGCACGGAGTCCACTGAGGTGGCGGGACACACCCAGTGGCCGGCCGGACTGATCACCGATTGTGTGAAGGACCGGGGTTACAGGGAGGTCAGTCACAGTCACTGAGGGGTGGCGTGCAAACAGGGGCCGCCGGACTGATCAACCGAGGGTGAGACGGGGGGTTACAGGGAGTTCAGTCCACAGCTCATGAGGTTGGCCGGGACACACAGTGGCCGCTCGGACTGATACACGCCCCAGGTTGAGGACGGGGTTACAGGGTGAGGTTCAGTACCCAGTCCACTGAGGTGGCGGACACACAAGTGGTCCGCCGGACTGATTTCACCGAGGTGAGACGGTTACAGGGAGGTCAGTCACAGTCACTGAGGGTGGCGGGACACACAAGTGGCCGCCGGACTGATTACACCGAGGTGGAGACGGGGTTACAGGGAGGTCAGTTCACAGTCACTGAGGGTGGCGGGACACCCACATTGCGCGCCGGAACTGATCACCGAGGTTGAGAGGGGTTACGGGGAGGTCAGTCACAAGTCACTTTGAGGTTGTGCAGGGGACACACGTTGGCTGTCGGACTGAATCACCGAGGGTGAGACGGGGTTACATGGAGGGCAGTCAGCGTCACTGGGGGGGCGGGACACACAGTGGCCGCAACGGGACTGATCACCGAGGTGAGACGGGTTAGGGTTACCAGTGAAAGGTCATCACGCAACTGAGGTTGGCAGGGACACACATGGCTGTCGGAACTGATCACCGAGGTGAGGAGGGGACAGGGAGGTCAGTCACGTCCACTCGAGGGTGCGGGACACACAGTGGGCCGCCGGACTGATCACGAGGTGAGACGCGGGTACAGGGGAGTTTACAGGGATGTCAGTCAACCAGTCACTGAGGGTTGGCGGGACACACACGTGGGCCGCCGGACTGGATTTCACACGAGCGTGAGACGGGTTAACAGGGAGGTTCAGTCACAGTCCAACTGAGTGCAGGACACACAGTGGCTGCGGACTGATCACCGAGGTAGACCGGGGTACATGGAGGTCAGTCCACAGTTCCACTGAGGGTGGCGGGGGACAAACAGTGGCTGTCGGAACTGATCACCGAGTAGACGGGGTTTACACGGCGGTTACAGGGAGTCAGTCACATGTCACTGAGGGCTGTGCGGGACACACCAGTGGCCGCCGGACTGATCACCGAGGTGAGACGGGTTACAGGGAGGTCAGTCACATCAACTGAGGTTGGCGGACACACAGTGGCCGACCGGGACTGATCACCGAGGGTGGAGACGGGTTACAGGGAGGGTTACAGGGAGTCAGTCACGTCACTGAGCTGGTAGGAGGACACACAGTTGGCCGCCCGGACTGATCACCGAGTGAGACGGGTACAGGAGGTCAGTCACAGTCACTGAGGGTGGCAGGACCACACAGTGGCCGCCGGGACTGATCACCAGAGGTGAGACGGGTTTACCAGGGAGGTCAGTCCACAGTCCACTGAGGGTTGGCGGAACAAACAGTGGCCGCCGGGACTGACACGAGTGAGGACGGGGTTACAGGGGAGGTCAGTCACAGTCACTGAGGTGGCAGGAACACACATGGGCCGCTGGACTTGATCACCGAGGTGAGACGGGTTACCAACGGGTTTACAGTGGAAGGTCAGTCACAGTCCACTGAGGGTGGCGCGGACCACCACAGGTGGGCCCCGGAACGATGAACCGAGGTGAGGACGGGGTTTACAGGGGAGGTCAGTCCAACAGTCACTGAGGGTGGGCAGGACACACAGTGGCCCGCCGGACTAATCACCGAGGTGATACGGGGTTACATTGGGTTACAGGGGAGGTCAGTCCACCAGGTTCACTGAGTGTGGCAGGACACACAGGGCCGCCGGACTGATCAACCCGAGGTTGAGACGAGGTTACAGGGAGGTTCAGTCACAGTTCACTGAGGTGGCGGGACACACAGTGGCCCGCCGGGACTGATCACCGAGGGTTGAGACGGTACAGGCTTGAGGTCAGTCAACAGGTCACTGAGGGTGCGGGGACACACAGTGGCCCCGGGATCTGATCACCGAGGTGAGACGGGTGTTACAGGGAGGGTCAGTCACAGTTCACTGAGGTGGCAGGATACCACAGTGGCCGCCGGATGATCACCGAGTGAGACGGGGTTACAGGGAGGTCAGTCACCAGTCACTGAGGGGTGCGGGACACCACAGTGGGCCGCGGACTGATCACCGAGTGAGACGGGTTACAGAGTCATCACAGTCACTTGAGGTTGGCGGGGACACACAGTGGCCGCCGGACTTGATCACCGAGGTGAGACGGGTTACAGGGAGGTTCAGTCACAGTCACTGAGGGTGGCCGGGACACACAAGTGGCCGCCGACTTGATCACCGAGGTGAGAACGGGTTACATGGGAGGTCTAGTCACAGTCCCACTGAGGGTGCCAGGCACCACAGGGCCGGGCCGGGGGAAACTCGATCACCGAGGTTGCAGACGGGGTTACAGGCGAGGTCAGTCACAGGTCACTGAAGGTGGCAGATACACAGTGGGCCGCCGGGACTGATCACCGAGGTGAGACCGGTTACAGTGAGGTCCCAGTCACCAGTCACTGAGGGTGGACAGGATACACAGTGGCCGCCGGGACTGAATCACCGAGGTTGAGGACGGGGTTACAGGGAGGTTCAGTCACCAGTCACTAGTGGTGGCAGGGACACCCACAGTGGGCCGCCGGACTGATTCACCAGAGGTGGAAGAGGGGTTACGGGAGGTCAGTCACAGTTCCTGAGGGTGGCGGAGACACACAGTGGCCGCCGGACTGATTCACCGAGGTAAGACGGGGTACAGCGGGGTTAACAGGGGAGGTCCAGTCACAGTCACTGAGGGGGCGGGAACACACAGTGGCCGCGGTCTGTCACCGCAGTGAAGGCGGGGTTACAGGGAGGTCAGTCACAGTCACTGAGGGTGGCAGGACACACAGTGGCCGCCGGACTGATCACCGAGGTGAGACGGGGTTACAGGGAGGTCAGTCACAGTCACTGAGGGTGGCGGGACACACAGTGGCCGCCGGACTGATCACCGAGTGAGACGGGTTACCATGGGTTACAGGGAGGTCTAGTCACAGTCCACTGAGGGTGGCGCGGACCACACAGTGGCCGCCGGACTCTGATTCCCACCGAGGAGACGGGGTTACCATGGGGTTACCAGAGTCAGTCCCACAGTCACTGAGGGTGGCAGGACACACAGTGGGCTCGCCGGGACTGATTCACCGAGGTGAGACGGGGTTACCAGGGAGGTCAGTCCACAGTCACTGAGGGTGGCCGGGGACACCCACAGTGGGCCGCTGGCTGATCACCGAGGAGCGGGGTTTTACATTGGGTTACAGGAGGCAGTCACAGTCACTGAGGGTGGCAGGTACAACACAGTGGCCGCCCGGACTGATCACCGAGGTGAGACGGGGGTTTACAGGGAGGTCAGGTCACAGTCACTAGGGTGGCAGGACCACAACAGTGGCCGCCGGGGACTGATCCCGAGGGTGAAGACGGGGTTACACGGGGTTTACAGGCGAGGTCAGTCACAGTCACTGAGGGTGCGGACACACAGTGGGCCGCCCGGACTGAAATCACCGAGGTTGAACGGGTTACAGGGAGGCTCAGTCACCAGTCACTAGTGTGGCGGCGACACACCAGTGGCCGCCGGGACTGTAATCACCGAGGTGAGCGGGGAGGTTACAGGTCGAGGTCAGTTTCACAGTCACTGAGGGTGGCGGGGACAAACAGTGCCGCCGGGACTGATTCAACCGAGGGTAGACGGGGTTACAGGGAGGTTCAGTTCACAGTCACTTGAGGGTGGCGGGACACACAGTGGCCGCCGGACTGATCACCGAGGTGAGACGGGGTTACAGGGAGGTCAGTCACAGTCACTGAGGTTGGCGGGACACACAGTGGCCGCCGGACTGATCACCGAGGTGAGACGGGGTTACAGGGAGGTCAGTCACAGTCATGAGGTGCGGGACACACAGTGGCCGCCGGGGGACTGATCACCGAGGGTGAGACGGTGGTTACAGGGAGGTCAGTCCACAAGTCACTGAGGTTGGCCAGGATACACAGTGGCCGCCGACTTGATGTCACCGAGGTGAGGACGGGGGTTTTACATGGGGTTCAGGGAGGGGTCAGTCCACCAGTCACTGAGGGTGGCAGGAAACACACAGTGGCCGCCGGACTGATCACCGAGGTGAGACGGGGTTACAGTGAGGTTCAGTCAACAGTCAATGAGGGGTGGCAGGGGACACACAGTGGCTTCCGGACTGATCACCGAGGTTGAGACGTGGTTACAGGGAGGTCATCACAGTCACTTGAGGGTGGCGGGATACACAGTGGGCCGCCGACTGATCACCGAGGTGAGACGGGGTTACACGGGGTTACAGGGAGGTCAGTTCACAGTCACTGAGGGTTGGGCGGGACAAACAGTGGCCGCCGGGACTGATCACCGAGGTGAGACGGCGGGTGGTTACAGGGAGGTCAGTCACATCACTGAGGGTGGCAAGGACACAAAGTGGCCGCCGGACTGATGACCGAGTGTGAGACGGGTTACAGGGAGCGTCAAAGAATTCAACAGTCACTGGAGAGTGGCGGGACACCCACAGTGGCCCGCCGGACTGATCACCGAGGTGGACGGGGTTTTACAGGGAGGTCAGTCACAGTCCACTTTGAGGGTGGCAGGATACACAGTGGGCCGCCGGGACTGACTCACCGAGGTGAGACGGGGTTTACAGGGAGGTCAGGTCACAGTCACTTGAGGGTGGCGATACACCAGTGGCTGTCGGACTGGATCACCGAAGTTGAGGGAGGGGTTACAGGAGGTCAGGTCACAGGTCCACTTGAGGCCGGGGTGGCAGGAAACCACAGTGGCCCGCCGGACGATCACCGAAGGTGAGGACGGGCGTTACATGGGTTACAGGAGGTCAGTCACAGTTCACTTGAGAAGGTGGCGGACACCACAGTGGCCGCCGGGACTGAATCAACCGAGGTTGAGGCGGGGTACAGGGACGGGGGTTACAGGGAGGTCAGGTCACAGTCACTGAGGGTGGCAGGATACACAGGGGCGCGCGGGCTGATCACCGAGGTGAGACGGGTTACAGGAGGTCAGTCAACCAGTTCACTGAGGGTGGCGGGAGCCACAGTTGGCCGCCGGGCTATCACCCGAGGTGAGGACGGGGTTTACAAGGAGGTTCAGTCCCAGTTCACTGAGGGTGGCAGGACACACAGTGGCTGTCGGACTGATCACCCGAGGTTGAGACGGGGTTACATGGAGGAGGTCAGTCACAGTCACTGAGGGTGGCGGGACAAACAGTGGGCCGCCGGACTTGATCACCGAGGTGAGACGGGGTTACAGGGAGGTCAGTCGGGTAACAGGGGGGGGGGGTCATATAGGCTCATACGGGGTCATACGGGATTATACAGGGTCATACGGGATTATACAGGGTCATACGGGATTATACAGGGTCATACGGGATTATACAGGGTTATAAGGGGTCATACGGGGCCATACAACACCATGCGGAGTCATACGGGGTCCTTCAGTGGCAGCCGAGCTGAGGTTAGAATACATAGAGCCACACGGGGCCAAACTAAGTCAGGCAGGGTTACACGGGATTACATGGGGTCTCACTGGGTTCCGACCACACGGTGGCGGCCGGGCTGATGACGGGGGTCGGTTGGAGCACATGGGGTCACCGGCCAAGGAAGGTGTCCGGCTTCGGAAGGTGGACAGGGGGTAGCAGGAATGGCGAGTGCTGTGGTAAAGTGAGGTATAGTGGGGTGCGCTGTTATTGATTGTGTTCATTCCCGGCTATTTGTGTCGATGGTTATTGAGTTGTAAATTTCAAATAAGATGAATGATAATAATGTAGCATGACGTGCTGCATAGTAATGCTCCCCTGTGACTTCGAAATATAGCAGGTCGTCAGGCATTCTGTCGACAATAATTTAAAACTGTAGTGCTCAGTGCTGCATTTATGGTTATGCAAGAGGCGTTTTCGGTTCAAGGGAAATAATACAACTCGTGTCCGTTTGCAGGTAAAATGATGTGGCTTCGCACTGAACCAACCGGTTAGGTTAATTGAATCGGATCGGATCGCCGCTCTGGTCGGATCGGGAACCTATTTATATTGGCTGAGAAGGGACAGCGCGAATTCGGACCTGGTAATAATTGTGGTGCGCGGTCCGGTGTCCTTTTTGCTACGGTCTTGGGCTGGATCTGGATTTGTTGATATTGTATATTGCCTTAAAATATACACCAGAGCTTTTATCCACTGTTTTGAAGGGACATCAACTCGTCGGCGTTTCCATAAGCAGCTGAGTTTGACTGATGGTGTTCTGATGTTAGCTCGGTATCGCAAATGTTAACCTGTATTCAGTCCCATTGCCCACCTCATCAGCAAAAATGGGAAATATACACCGATGAAGCTTCTCAGTCTATCTGCTGGGCATCGGAAACGAACGAGGAACCAATGTGATGACACAGTTGGAGTGTATCATGTATTTATCAAACCTTTGTTTTGGGTGTTCGTTAATCGAAATAATGTGCCCCAAATGAAAATGAGTGAACGGAAAGCAAATGCACGCTTGATGCCGGCGCCTTTCGCTACATTTGCATGTTTCTTCCACCGCATTCCCACACGTCAGAGATCGCTGAAACTCTCGCCCCGAACCAATTGCAACACTCGGCACAAACATTCGATCGCAACACACCTTTGACATGATACTGGAACATTTTCAAGTATGCGTCTTTCTGAAACTGGCATCAAAGGGAGCCATGCACTTCGATGCCAGTTTCACGTCGTTTCAAAAGGAACACCGCGGTGTCACGCGGAGAACCAATGCAGGAAGAAGCGGCCAAGTGTGACCGCTCACCGCACTCACTATTGTACAGCTCATTGTACAGCTCAGGTGTGAACGTGACGTCACCACCCCGCAGGAGACACCGCGCATTGTCCGCCGCCACGCTTCAATACGTGCACGCGACGCTTACACACGAACCATTGTAAAAACGAGGCACCTCCACACACTTGCACACACTCGCCAGCGCGGTCTACCACGGTTACTTGCTGCATCAGCACTCGGGATAGCGCACACATGTTCACTACACGTCCGGTGCCGTTCTGTTCACCGTTCTGTTCACTGTACTGTTCACTGTACTGTTCACTGTTCTGTTCACACTGGCACTGCGCTGGCGTCCGCCAGAGTTGGCACTGCACGCCGGCCGGCCGGCCGTTTTCTGAACACGGTATGCACTCACTCGTGGCTTCGACGACCGTCGCTAGTCCCATGAGTTTGGCGAAAGTCGCATTGCTGTCACTGAAGTCGCATTGCTGTCAATCAACGTTCCGCGCTCTAACCGACGACTTCCCAGGCAGAGGCGGGCCATCTCGGGTCACCGTCCAGCGCCCCGTCGCCGCCGGGCGAGTTTGGTGAGTCATTGCATGTCTCGCTGGTCCCTATGACACGGACACCTCCTCACTATCTCTCCGCCGCCGGCTCTGTCCGTCTGTGCGGCGGCGCGCACCACGTCACAACATGTGCAGGTACTTCACACTCGTGTGCTTGTCAGCCGACGGACCGGTGGTTGCATACCCGGCCGTCCTTTGAGTGTTTCCGCTCCGCAGCCGTACACATCCGTCCCCTCGCTCTCCGTCTGTCAACTCCCAATCACCGCCGCCAGCGGACTCCGACCCAGACGCAGACGCAGCCGAACCAGGCAAGGTCGGGACGGGAGGTTAGAACCCGTGACGTGACGACATCAGTAGGTGATGGCCCCGGCGCCGTGGCCGCAGGGTGCATCACGCCGCAGCAGAGGGAGGCGGGCACAGTGAGGGATGTGATGGGTGTTGTGTGTGGGTGGAGTTATGTGCTCTCCTGCTGCGTGATGTACACCTGCTGACCGTTGGCCAGCTGCAACGCCTGCTGCTGCTGACCCTGGAAAACAAGGACGCTAGTCAGTGACAGTGTTCTAGGATTGACAATTTTTGGTGTAAAGCGACACCCTACAATAAATAATATTCCACTCCTTTTGCCCAATTTGAAAGGCTATTTTCCACTCTTTTTCACTTTTGATATTATTTTTCGCTCATTTATTTTAATATGCAAAAAAACAGAAAATTGATAAAGTTGTGTTGAATAAAATGGGTAAATTCTTGAAAAAGGCTCTTTTTGAGGTAGAATTTGCCACTCTTTTTCCTGATTTTCAGCCTGAATTTTCCACTCTGCACCATGGCTCTAAAGTAATCCTAGGACACTAGTCAGTGGTCAGTGACCAGTCACACACACACGGTGGAACACGCGGGAGCCGACCCAGTCTGCAGCCTGCAGCTCACACTGATATGATAGCGACTGAAGTGACACATGCTAGATAAGCCACAAACCAGTCTGTCTCCACGTCTCCGCCAAACAGCAGCATTAACCGATTGGACAGAACGCGAAACGACCGGAACACGTATTCATAACTTCATGACTACCGAGAGAACCGAACCCCGATCCAACCCGCGCAGTCATAGCGCGCAGTTCAGTCCGTATCTGCCTTTAGCTATATAATAATCCCCGAGTCCAGCTCCGTCTGTCTGTCCCCGCCTCCTCACCTGTCCGTGCTGCTGGAGGACGATAGTCTGCTGTCCAGAGGCGTTCTGACCAGCCACACGCACCCCCTCCTTACCTGTCCGTGCTGCTGGAGGACGATAGTCTGCTGTCCAGAGGCGTTCTGGCCAGCCACGCGCACCATCTGCAGCTGATTCGCGTTCAGCTGCACCTAGAAATATAAACAAACACATCAGTAATGATACCGTAACAAGTAGTAAGCTTCAGATGCATCTCATTGAGAGCTTTCAAGTGCCGTCTCGCGCGTCCCGCCGCGATCATCGGTTCCGGAGATAACGAGGGGGCAATATTTGCCCTCCCTCAAGGTCAATGGCGTTCGGCGCCACCCCGGTCAATGCGGGTTAAACCCAGATAAAAGAAAGTGCACATTTTTTAGCTCCCCGATTCATCAATTATCGATTGATATGCTACATTGCTACATGTCATAACCGATGCGGTAAATTGAAGCAGAAACGCCGAGTCGCGCTAAAAGGCCGTTCTCGCCCACAGCTGAAGTGGTTTCCCGTCCGTCCACAGCTGCAATGGTTGTTCCCCGTCCGCCCGAGTATCGCCTCTCACGTCTGACAGGCATCGGCCGCAGCTCACCGGTATTTGCTGCATCTGCCCGTCAGCGCCGACCACCTGCTGGATGATCTGCACGTTCTGCTGCTGCTGCTGTTGCGCCGGCTGCTGTTGCTGCTGCTGCTGCTGCGCCGGCTGCTGCTGCACCAGCTGACCCTGCGCGTTCACGTGCAGGTGCACTGTCTGCATCCCGGCCGTCTGGCCGCTGGCGGCGGGCTAAACAGGGAGACACCAAAGTCAGATGGGATGAAGAGTGGGTACGGTACACTACGCGATCAATATAATAACACAACTCATACTGGAACAATAATATACAGTCATACTTGGGCGTCTGAATCATTCAAAGATGACGATGAGACGCCATTTGGTAATCTGGGATTATCGGCGCACTAAATAGATTCGGCCACTCGGCGCCCATTTGAGTCGCCATTTGATGATTCTACACCACACGTTGCACGACTGTATATATATACAAAATACATAACCATTCCGCACACAGCGCCTGCCGCCAGCCGGCCGGCAGCTGCAGCTTCTTCTGCTCTCACTGACCTCTGGCGTGGCGGCGGCGCCGGCGGAGCTGGGGATGACCTGAATGGTCTGCACCTGTCCACTGACCTCTTGGCGTGGGCGGCGGCGCCGGCCGAGCTGGGGATGACCTGAATGGTCTGCACCTGTCCACCGCTGATGATCTGAATCGACTGAGGCTGCTGCTCTCACTGACCTCTGGCGTGGCGGCGGCGCCGGCCGAGCTGGGGATGACCTGAATGGTCTGCACCTGTCCACCGCTGATGATCTGAATCGACTGAGGCTGCTGTGCCACGGCTGGCTGCTGCTGCTGCTGCTGCTGTTGCTGCTGCTGCTGTTGGAGGGCCGCCTGGTGCTGTTGGGCCAGCTGGAAATAGTACTGCACCTGCACGAGAACAGAGGATGCGTCAGAACATGCCCACCGGGGAACATTGCATTGGCAGCGCAACCAGATGACATGCACGCGAAGAACTGGTGGTTTGGACCGTGCGTAAGGACACCGCATCCGTTTTGGTAACGCAAAGTCCATATATATGCCTGGTTACCTGAACAGTGATCGAATAGCTGAATTGCTGGTTACCTTTATTAGACCATCCTGGCCACTGGACACCCGGTTCGACTCCTAGTTACCCAGTCGGGTCAGTGGTTACCCAGTCGGGTTCCGTGGTTACCTGGTCGGGCAGCAACGCCGGTGTTGGTCTTGTGCTCGGTAGGCCTTGCCGGTTGTTTGATCTCGTCTCGGGGCACGATGTCGATCAGAAAATCGAACTGGTCAAACTTGGAGATGGCCATGGCGATGTCGTTCCGCTGCGGGGAACATAGTGGCCGGTCACGCGGCGGGCTAAGGGGAACGATGCGTTTATTAATACTTCTCATTTGCACCGTGATACCTAATGACGCATTGTGTTGGGTCTCGGTCGTTGGCTTTCCAGAATTCGATTGCAATTGCAAAGAGAAGCAGTGGTGAAAACAAAATCATGACTATTTCGTCGAGACAACAGATTTCGAAATGCACAACGACTTGACGTCGTTTGAACAGTATAATTTGAACTGCCCTCGTCACGGGAACGGATTTCGGGCGTCACACTCAACGCGGCGGTGTGACGCCCGAAATCCGTTCCCGTGCGACGGCGGCAGCGGCGGCGGCGGGATATTTTATAGGATGTATTGTAAATTGTATAATAGCGGGCAAGAGAAGTCGATAATATTTGCTTTCTAAGATAAATCAACTGAACAAGACAAAATTTGAAAATGTATCTCGCTCTGTGAATAGTGCAGATGACAGCAAATTGGGGTTTACCAGACGCTTACTTGTGACAGCACCTGTAGTGTTTCCGTGAGTTGTTCCTCTGTATGGACCCGGCATGCAGGGAGCAGCTTCTCACGCTAAGTGGTTCTCCGTGTGTTGCCGCCTACGGTATGGAACCCGCAGGCATGCAGCGACAGCTCTCACCTGAGTGGTTCCTCCGTTTGTTTGCCCTCCGGTATGGACCCACGGCCATGCAGGACAGCTGCTCAACCTGAAGTGTTCTACGTTTGTTGTCTCCGGTATGGACGCCAGGCTATGCAGGGACAGCTCTCAGCACCTGAAGTGTTTCTCCGTGTGTTGCCCTGCGGTAATGGACCCAGCATGCGCAGGGACAGCTCTCACCTGAAGTGTTATCTCCGTTTTGTTGTCCTCGGTAATGGACCCAGGCTATCGGCAGGGACAGCTCCACCTGAAGTGGTTCTCCGTGTGTTGCCGTCTTCGGTATGGACCCCAGGCATGCAGGGACAAGCTTGCTCACCTGAAGTGTTTCTCCGTTTGTTGTCGCTCGGTATGGAACTCCAAGGCAATGCAGGGACAGCTCTCACCTGAAGTGTTCTCCGTTTGTTGTTCGCTTCGGTAATGGACCAGCAGGCATGCAGGACAGCCTCTCACGCTGAAGTGTTCTCCGTTTGTTTGTCCTCGGTATGGACCAGGCATGCAGGGACAGCTCTCACCTGAAGTGTTCTCCGTTAGTTGCCCTCGGTATGGACCCAGGCATGCAGGACAAGCTCTCACTGAAGTGTTCGCGTTTGTTGCCCTTTGTATGAAACCCAGGCATGCAGGACAGCTTCACTGAAGTGTTCGCCGTTTTTGTCCTCGGTATGGACCCGCATGCCAGGACAGCTCTCACCTAAGTTCTCCGTTTGTTGCCCTCGGTATGGACCCAGGCATAGAGGACAGCTCTCACCTGAAAAGTGTCTCCGTTTGTGTCCTCGGGTTGACCCAGGCATGAGGGACATCTCTCCCTCGAAGTGTTCTCCGTTTGTTGTCCTCGATGGACCCAGGCATGCAGGGACAGCTCTCACCTGAAGTGTTCTCCGTTTGTTGTCCTCGGTATGGATCCAGGCATGCAGCGACAGCTCTCACCTGAAGTGTTCTCCGTTAGTTGCCCTCGGTATGGACCCAGGCATGCAGGGACAGCTCTCACCTGAAGTGTTCTCCGTTTGTCCTCCGGTAATGGATCCCGCACGCAGCGACAGCTCGTGGATAACATTCTCTCGGGCCGCCTTGGAGAAGGAGAGGGGCGCCTCAGCAGGATATCATTTTTACGTCCTCGTCCAGCTTCATGATCTTCTTAATGCGCGCCAGTGGAAGCTCCTGCTGTTTGAAGTCATTCTGCAATGGCATATTGTGTTGATTGTGTGCACATAATATGCTGAAAGTATCCAGGAATTACATGAGATATTAAATAGCACACCACCTAGTCATGAATTGACTTGCTTCAAGCTCTGGGAAAACCGTTTTTCATTCATTACTGTATTCATATTCGAACTTGGTCAGTGATAAGTCAACCAATAGATATTTGAACCAGGTAAAATACTGTGTCTCTTCTTGAAAAACAATACACATCAAATATGATTGCTGTTGTATTAACTCCCTAGGTACTTACCACGGACATGGTGCGAATACTCTCCGTCATTTTGGGCCAGAATTCTTCCAGAGCCACCTGAGACTCTGTGACAATGCCAGCCTCAGCACCCGTCAGCTCGTCCGCCATGGCGCCGACTCACAGGTACTCAGCACAATGCCTGAGATGAGAGACAATACAGGTAACTAAGGGTTCATTATAATTTCCAGAACATTAGGAACCTTTCGCAGAGACATAGTCAGTGGTTTCCATAGAGCGTATACTGCAATGTAAACTTGCGATCAGTGACGATCCCGAATAAGCACGTAGGCAATGGCGGTGCGGTATCAAAAAACAGGGATTTGACAATTCCCATGGACCACGGTGTGGCAGGAAGCAATATTACCTTACCTAATGGTCATCGGGATATAAATCCCAAAGGCCTGCAGCACCCGTTCTCACCGAGCTCTGTAGTTTTATCCTATCTCGGTCTGTTTGTTTGTTGATTAGGGTTTTAGGGCGCAACACCTGTGACCTATCTCAGTCTGTATCAGGAATGTTGTACCAAATTGAATCCCAGTGGGTATCCAACCTACTCTTGAATATGTTGAGGGAAGGCGAAGTCACGCCAGCAGCTGAGAAGTTGAGAACCCATTCCAGTAATTGATGATGCGGACGGCGAAAGAGTTTTGTCTGGCGCGCCTTTTTTTAACAAATTTATTCTGAATGTTTTGTATGGATGGCTTTCCGAGGTCAGGACCCGCGCTAAGCAGAGCTTGATGCACTGGTCCACCCGATCGCGCAGTTCCTGTTGGCCGGCAGAATTTAGTGACGAAAGTTGTACGTGCCCGACATACCTGATACACGGTCCGCCCCGCTTGCTGACGTCACCTGGCCTTGAGTGCGATCACTGCCACCGACCGCAGGCCATCCCAGTCAGGAAGCAGCAAACGTAGCTGAGCGCGAAGCGGACTCGAACCCCAGCTGCCACTACTGAGATAGGTCAGAAGACCAGCGCTCTCCCACTGAGCTACAGGGGCGGACACATGAAGCATGGACTTGCAGAGTTTCAGAGAATGGCCTCTTATAGGTCCACCAGTGAGCAAAGTGAACATCTCTGTTGCGATTACGTCCACTCCACCATGTAACATCTCGTACACGTGGATCATGTCACCGCGTCTTCGCCGATGGTAGAGGGATGGCAGTTTCAGGAGACTAGGTCTCATTTGATACTCATGGTGACGGATGCTGGCAACCAAGCAGGCGGATCTTCTCTGCACTCTTTCTACTGAGGCCTGTTCACGACCACCTGCGGTTCGGCGGTTACCAGCTGTGGCTCTAGCCCGCCCCTTTCATCATGGGTCACCACAAGCAGGCGTCTTTTGAACATTGAACGCCGCACTGCGCAAGTTTACATAACTTTTTGATCCTGCGGTTCGACGGTTGCTTCGAATCAACCACTGGAACCGTCGCCAACTACAGCCGTGTGACGTCATAACTTTCGCCCATCCCTACTTTTAGCTACCCCTCCCGGCTTCCGACCACTGCTGACCGCCCAACCGCAGTCAACCGCAGGTCCCGTGAACAGGCCTCTGCTCTTTGATCCGCTCTATTAAACGGTCCCCACAAGAGGATCCCGTACTCAAGATGAAGACGCACAAGGAATTTGAATAGTAGAGGAAGACCTGCTTCGTTTATCAGTGCAAATGACCGACGAATGACTGCCAACACCCGGGTCATCATAGCTCTCATCACGCTGCTTGCTGTCGAAACTTCAGGAGAGTCGATATGAACACCAAGGTCCCTTTCCACCAGTGAGCTGTCAAGCTGGTTACCTCTAATGTGGAATGAGAATGCATGGTTGGCTGATGACTGATCCTACATGCATGACCTTGCACTTCCCCTCATTGAAAGGCATTTACCAGGATGCAGACCACGCCACCAGCACATCAAGGTCTGTCTGTATGCCCGCTGCCGCATCACTTTCAGTGGATACACCAGAGAACAATTTGGTGTCATCTGCTAGCAACTTGAATGAACACCAATCACCTCTGGCAAATCATTAACATAAAACAGGAACAGCAGCAAGCCAAGGATAGACCCTTGTGGTATACCACTCTTTACTGGTACTAGACTTTGGAATGGCATTCACAGAGAGTAGCCTGCCTCTCTAAGGAATGACTCAATCCAGAACAGTAGCTTTCCAGAAACACCACAGCTGTGCAACTTCCACAACAGCCTTCTATGTGGGACAGAATCGAAGGCCTTCTGAAAATAGAGGTATATCACATAAACTGGTGAGTTGTCCTCAAGCATCCTGCTCCAGGCATCAATAGTTGCCAGACACCAGTAATTGAGGGCTGCAGGAGCACCTAGGACGGAAGACGAGCTGGTCCTCAGATAGGAGGCTGTGTGTGTGTGGTGAGATGCTGCATCAACTTGTCGCAGATGAGGGATTCCAGTTAGAGTTGTTACACCGTGGAATGACCTCCCGCAAGAAGTTGTGGATGCAGAGTCCACCAACTCATTCAAGAACAGCACTTGACAACACTGGGCACACAGTATCCTTAATCATTCCTAACCAACCTACGATCCAAGAAGAAGTGAGCACCGAATAGACCCTGTCTACACCCAGCTCACTCAAACGTAAACCTAAACCTACCTAACAGGACACTGAGGTCAGGCTACCGGGCGGTAGTTCTCTGGAGTTTGTTTGTCGCTCTTCTTGTAAATGGCACCACCTTGCCCTGCTTCCAGATTGTAGGTAAAATCCCAGTGTCCATCGATGTACAGTACACCAATCCAAGAGGATGTGCAAGTGAATGACCATTGACTAAGCTCTTGCAACACCAGTAGATGAAAATCATCTGGTCCCAGGGCACTCATGGATTTCAGCGCATAGGTATTGTAATAACAATCAAACCTGACCTATCCTTAACAGTTAACAGTGCGAACAACAATTCAATCAAAATCCCTTGAATAATAATAAAAAGGGTTGACTATCACATCTTTTGATTCATGAATCATGATTAAATCAAAACCTGCATAGAAACAATGCTGATTGAATTATAAGATTGTTCAATGTTGAAGCAAGCATGCATTAATAAAAAAACGATTCTTTGAATCTCAATCTGAAAATCATTTCTCAAAATTGTTATCCATGAATCAAAGTGATTGAATAAATTATTTTCCCAAATGAATCGTGATTGAATCGTTCTAAAAAGTTGAATTTATAACCTACCAAAACCCCAAACACAGTCGCGAAAGAAATCCACGGTATATAAAATACAATAGAATTGGAATACAATAGATTAAATTCCACAACAACAATACAAATTATTTTTTCTGACTTTTGAGTTGAAGACAGTTTACGATAAGATAAAGCTTACCCTAAAAAGTTACCGCTAACCTAGCGGAAGTATTGTTTGTTTTTATTTTAATGTTGTTACTAACAAAATATCTATAAAATCAAACAAAATTTGATCATTTTTTTAATCAATTATTGAAATTAAATTTTGAAGTATTAATAAGCAAAACATGTCATTTCTTCTAAATTAATTAATAAATAGAAAAAGAAGGCAATAAAAAGGTAACATTTTGATATGGCAGGAATTGCGTGATACGTCGAGCTGCGCACTGAGACGATAGCGCAATATAATGATAAGCGTGTATGTATGTGTGTGTGTGTGTGTTTGTGCGCGCGCTGACTCCGACAACTCAGTGAATTGCAGGGAAAATAATTGGTATTTTGCGTCCTAGTTTCTTCTTTGCAGCCTTTTGGCATGGCTTTAAATCGTTGCTGAATTTTTCTGACTTTTGGAGATCTCAGCATTTGCACGTGATCTGTGAGTGCATACTCAGCTGCTGGGTGTTTATGCAGTGTCCCAATGTTTCAATTTGTCAATTTGGATGGGAAATGACACCCAAATGTGAATCTCTTTCCACCTTCACTCCCCAATTTAGGAGTGAATTTTCCACTACCAGTATATGAATTGCGATATTTGGTCGTAGCAAAAATATTGACTAAACATACATGATTTCAAGTTTCAACCAAAACTGATGCTTTTCTTACTCAAAACTGATAAATATTGGTTGGTATGACCATTTAAATATGCCTCTTAGATTATTCAATCCTCACATGTGGAGAAAAGGTCAGTACATATCTTGAAAGAGGTTTGGGTTTTGAGAATAAGGGTAAGGGAATTTAGGTAGGGAATAAGGCCCGCCCCTATAGCTCAGTGCAAGAAGGGAGAGCAGCTTTGGATTTCTGGACGCCTTCCGGTGCAGTATTTTGCTCTCTTCAGTTAGTTACCTCCGTTTTGGCATCAGCCTTTCGGGTCCAGCTAACCCGATATTTGTCACACAGCCTACGCCTGTGTCATGATGCTGCTGCATTCCCTATTGTAGATGCAAACTTTGTCTCAAATGAGTTATATTCTGGACTCCAGAGTATGCCTAGCTTATGCAATATAATGCATAAATCCAAGTAACAAGCGTGTACTCTGCTAAATATATCCACTTATATTCTGTAGTCCAGAACTTAACCATGCTGGAGTCCAGAATATTACTCATTTGTGCACAAGGTTTGCCCCTCAACCGGTGTATGCGGCGGCAGCGTGACCTGAACCTGAAAGGCTGAGG
>VOPJ01001502.1:0-60111 GCA_014673585.1 Semibalanus balanoides
ATATTTCTGGACTTTTTTATTAAAATATAAACATTTGACATGGTTACGATCATTTTTCCATCCACAATATTTTTTCCTTGATATTTGACCATCATTCACACAATGCAGCTCCAGTGTGCGTCATTCCTGGCCGCTCCAGTATCTCAAGTAATAACTTGCGTTATAGCGCGTGCTATTTTGCGAAAAGGCTCCAGTTACTTTAACATTCAACTGAAAATAATTTGACTATAGTAACAATATGACTCATGTCTTGCCCCTCTTGATCATTTTCTTCTTTTTTTAGGTGGATTATTTTCTTTAAATGGGAATCATCTCCTTTTCCAACTAAGATGGAGTTATCACTTGAAATCGACAGACGAGACCAAAATATATTGTAAACACCTCACATTATGCATGCAAATTTTCATTTCAAAAGATACTGCAATTCAAAGTTAGTAAGCGTTCCACGCTTAAAGCGACCGGTACTTTCAAGGTGCTTGCAAGTATTTTTGATCCTCATCAAACTGCGGACTTTTCCCGTATTTTTTTTGTTTCGTAATGAAATATGTAATATATTTTGCGTTCTGCTTGTTGTGATTAAATGCCCGTAGATCTTCTATGTAAAACAGCTATTCGATGAACACGTAACCAAATTAGCAGTTATATGTGCGTCTAATATGGCGGCCTTATAGTGGCTGTGACCCCTCAATTTTTGAAAATTGCTTCATTGATTTGTTAGATTAGGATTTTTTTAAATTTTATTACTGGTTGCATGTTACACTATGCCTTATATTATAATGAAAAAGAGTCATTTATTCCCCCATAATGTAACAAATAATAATAACGCAGCTCACCTTTCTTAGCGGCCTACACAATGGACGGTGTTACACTGGAGCGTCACGCACAGGTGCGCGACTTGGGATCATCCTAGACTCAAAGCTGAATTTCGCTTAATCATGTTGGACGCCACAGTCGCAAAGGCTAAATCGCATGCTTGGAACTGTTTATCCGCAGCATGCAGCTGCCAGTTCCCCGTCGCCATGTAAAGCTCGAACACAAGGTCATGCTGTGTGCTTTCAACGCTCATGTCCGTTATATTATCGAATACGGGAGCGTGGTCTGGTCGGGAGCGGCAGTGACCCATCTTAAACGGCTGGAACGCTTCAGCATTCCCTTTGTTTGAATTTTGGCTCGGCGTGTTCATCTGACCAAGCTCCTTAACTAGTTACGATCACCTACTGCTAGCAATTTCAAGGTTTTCCTCCAAAAAATATCGTTTCATGCAGCAGATCTGCGTTCATAAACACAATGTTTTTTCACGGCCGGACTTGACAGTCCTCAGCTCCTGTCATGCTTCCAGCTGTCGGCTCCGGCTAGAACGGTCAGGTCAACCTGTGCTCTGGCATATACCGTTTGCACTTTGCTACGTGTCGCTGCTGTGAAAACGGATCTTTTTGCCGATTTCTCCATGTGTAACGAGTTTCCCTCAACGCCTGTGTATCCCTCGTTTCTTTCTAGCCATCAATCTGGACTAACAAATCCAACTGGTGCGGTCACTGCCACTCGGCAGGTACCTTTTGAGCCTTTTGAGCTAGCAGCCAGGCCGTTATGTGTGTGCATGTGTCCTGTGTGTGTATGTGTAGGTGTTGTGTCCGTCGCCTTGCATGCGTGTGTATTTTAAATGAAAGTAATAGTTTTATCTTCTGACTTCGCCTGTAACTGGGTTTTGTGCCTGTTGGTGATTTATCAATAAACATAAACAACATAAACAATAATAAATACAAAATAAAAAGTTCATTGTGCGTTTTCACAACGTTCTACCTGTGCTTAATTTAGTGTTGGCGATTTGTTTCAGAGACATAATCCAGCGTTGAACAAATTTGAAACACGCTGCACCAAATATGGCGCGCTATGTAGTGATGGAAATAGTGATGGCAAAACACTACTTATGAGTTTCGAAAGAAGTACGTGTACTTGCCTTTAATTTGTAAAAACTTACAGCATTGAATGAGGGAATAATTGTATTTAGTTCTTAAATTTAAATTGAATCATTGTTAAACCATAACGAAAGCCTAAGAAATTGTTGCTAACAAAAATAAAAGGTAATTATTTTCCTTTAAACGTTTCCGAGTTCTGATCTGGATGTTGTCACTAGATTAAGCTGATGCAAAGTTAAACTTTCAAATGCCACAGTTTAATTTAATATACAGTATTTAGAGATATTCTTTCCTGTATGCACGAAGTAAATCCGCTGCAGCTGACTTATTTGGGAAGTTTTCGACAGCAGTCTCCAGCTGTCTTCATCAGTCTGGTTACAAAACGCAGTAAGACACAGTAGTTGGCGATGAACGAGCGAGCGCGACGAAAATGCATGGCGAATTTCAATTTGGTCGGGCAAGTAGTTCCTGAGATACAAAAGGGCAGTGCACGTGCGCACGTGCGAGAGAAAGGGGCGGCGCCACGGATTTTTGACAGGGGTGACAAAATTGATTGAGTAGGTAATAGGTACGCAATACGCATGAATCCTCTACTGGGACAAAATGTCACGGAAATATAAAATGCATATAAACCTCGCACCAATTAAAATTAAACCCCACCACATTTCGACCTATGTTTGTGTTATTTAGCAGAAAGGCGCCGTAATTGGTGATGAACGAGCGAGCGCGAAGGATATGGTATATGGTGAATTTCAACTCGATCGGGCTTGCAATTTCTGAGATACAAAACAAGTGGTGCATTCGTGCGCTCTTGTAATAAGCCATGCATGTGGCCAATCGTGTCGGGTATCCCACATCTGAGGACGGCTACCGTGACGACGGCAGACCACAGCGAAATTTGAGACTACATAGCTTGACGGATTGTAGTCACTGTTGTGACCGGTTTCCATGGAGTCCGGCTGCTATATGCGAACCTGTCATTACACCGCGTGATGACTGGTGACACTGTGGCGTATCTGCTGAATCAATAACGTCCTTTTATAATTTATGAAAGTTATACCACGAGGTGGTATAAAACGAGCTGGTTTTACCACGAGGTGGTATACCACCTCGTTGTAAAATGTGGTTCACCATATACGATGGTTCATTATATACCCAAAATGGAAATCAGGTGTACGAAAGAACTTCTGTGAATACTTTGTTACTGTCCCAGCTAAATAAAAGTAATATTTGCTACTAATGTAGCATGTTAAATCATAGTGTAAACTAAATATCATGCTCATCATTTGATCGATGCTGAAAATTTTGGTGTTGCCAAGTTGGGCTGGAAATTTTAAAGGGAAAAGTTGCGAAATTGAAAAGAAAAACTGCTTGCGATTTAAATGGAAATCACCGTGCGAGCGAAAATAGCTCAATGTCACCGAAACAACTACCCTCTCTCAACCACAAAGTCTTAAGCTTCTCTGGAATTAAATTCACCTTTACATTAATATTAATATTGTAAATAACCCGTCACAGAATAACTACCGCCCTCGTGTCAGATTTGGCTTAAAGTAATGAAGCTGAGCTGGACCGAGACATGGTACTAGCCATAGTACTCGAGCTACTCGCCTCGCCTAACTAATGTCATGAACTGTAATTGGCCAGTGCGTGTGGTGAGCCCACCAATAACAGCCGGTAGCGTGTCTCAGCTAGCCACGTGACCTTTGAGCCGGTCACATGACCTTCGAATGAGCTGGGTCACTCCGTCTGGCGCGGCGACCGCATACGTCGGACAGCTGAGCTGTTTTCGAGAGGCCACTGTTCTGTCTGAGGCCATGTCGGCCGTTGGCGCGTCGGCGCGTGTCGTCGAAAGCACGCCACTGGCCGGCGACCGCGGCCACGACGACGATTGTCCATTAGTGAGCGAGTGGAAACCGGCGCGGTTCCGGCGCCAACAGGGTCAGTGAGGCAGGACCCTCCCGCTGGGGATAGCGGGCGTAAACTGCCGAGACTGATGGTCCCGTGGGGCGTGGCGCAAACTAGAGGTCTACATCGGGTGGCTATCCCCATGGACGGCCGAACCCCACGGCTAATGGGGTGGGCAGGACGGGAATATCTCTTGATCATGGATATGGCTACGGCTGTGACTGCATAGTCATCACTGGAATGTTCATTGTGTTATTTTGCATCAATCTTATCAAACCAATCATGATTAAAAGAAGCCTTGGCATGTTGTAGGCCATGTTGCCACTTGCCATAACAGAAGACTGAAATTAAACACATAATATGAATTTACAAAAAATCGAGGCTGGCCAACGGCCAGCAATTGACCTTTGAGAGTGGCTGTGGCTGGCTGTGGCTGTGATGCCATGGCTGTGCGGCGGCTAGGCCAAGGAAAAGTTCAGCCATGTATGTAGAACTCTAGCGCAAACTGTCAAATGAACATTAGTTACCTCCAACGTTGAAGAAGCTCTGGCTGCTTTTCCAATAAATGGCATTGACAAGCTTCATTAAGACTGTCTCGTACGTGGGAGCACCGAGTTTTTACAGTTGCCATGCAGGGCGTATGTTCTGGAGAGAGGCTACTGCTGCCAAAGGCAACTAGTTCACACGGTGCTCGCTACTCCTCTTGAAAAGAACTTGCATGCGTGTATTAGCCATACCATGGACTCGCACTGCGCTTTTTAATGAGCTTAAAGTAATTTACCTGGTAAATTCGGCTGAAATGCATAAAGAACTGCAACGAGTGCCTGACCTGAGTAAAAATATCAATTCACGTCTCGCGAATTTAGTTATTTTTTATTACACTGATTTTACTTAATTTGTGTTAAATTTCTTATTATTTCATGCAGAAGTAGATTTCACCCATTCTAACAAAATAAGGGTGATTCAACATATAAATACATATGATATATATATACTATTATTATATATTAGTAATTAAAGGGAATAAATGCTTAGTTGTTTGAATTATGTGTTATAACTCTATATCCAACACCCAATTGATTCTGCCAACAAATGTATTAAGATGGTCAGTTTTGAACCCCCCTTCGCCAGTTGAGCAAGCGGTGTCCGAATTTTATCACAGTGCGTGACCCCGCTGCCAAGGGAGGTGGCGGGTAATACCCTCCACCCGTGGTCAGGTTTTTTAAGGTCTGGGCTACACATTTGGAGGTGCCGAGTCCACTCTAACAATATGATCACGGCAATGTTCTATGATTTTGGAATAGGCAATGGCCAGAAACTGTTTTATCTCAAGCCCATATTTTTGTAACCAATTCTGTAACCCCTCTTGTACCACGGAATAGGAACATAAATAACACTACCGTGATCCACGGTAGGTGTGATTAAGGGGGTGGTAACCGACCAACACTGAACAGTATTTCTCGACACTCATAAATTTGTATCGCTAGAGCTTCAGATATCACAAAAAACCGAGCCGTGGCTAGCTTATGTGACTCAGAATAATAGCCATTGACTCCTTTTGTTGTCGCAAGCCCTGGGTTATTTAAGATGACTTCAATGAGGTATGCTTAAAATTTGCACCAAAATTGTTCATAAAATATTGTAATTTGCGTAAAGAAATTTAGAATTCTTATATGCGAGTTAAAATCGGGAGAGATAAACTATCTAGTATGTCCTTAATAGGGCTAACTCGAAAATTTGAAATGCTGGCGTCACACTAGACTGAGTCTTCGGTATGTAAATGACGGAAATTTTTTTCACAGATGTTGTGAACGCCCAGGTCCACTGCTGACCTTCCAGTTACGGTCGCCACTTGCACTGGTGGAAGCACGCATGAGACTCCTCCAATTAGATCATATATTAATTTAGGAATTAAAATGGATCCCTAAATGTGAAAATTCACACGGCCGAGAGACGGCCAAATATATTTTCGGTCTAGTTTCTGAGAGAACGGCCAGAAACAAACACAAGGTGTACGGCTATCTCTGGAGGGTCCACTCGGGATGCTACATTGGACTTATGATGTTATTCGAACCCACCCTAATGGAAGAATAGTGAGAATCTGAGTCTACGGATCTCAGTGGAGACAGACCATAACCGTCGCAGCCTAGAAACACCTTGTGGCACATTGCTCTCTGGAACACCAGAATCACTCGAGAGACTGCACATGTTCAGAAAGCATCGTAGAAGTACGGGACGAGGCCATGCGCCCGACCATGAAATTGGCCCTAAGCTTCCAGATGTGTCTACGATGATTGCTCGAAATAGTAGGAGCACTGAAATAATAATCGCATATTATTTTAGGGTGTGCTGAATATGTTCAGGTCTGGAGGGTTAATTTACGAAAAAAAAAACCCGCGAGGGGGCCGGAATCCATCCTCCCGCCCTGGCACTGGGGACACGAGGGTGGGTATAAAAAAATTTAGATACCGCTCAGGCCATAATCTAAGCTCAGGGTAGGGTCTGATTTGCCAGTTGACTTTAACTATTCCCTTGGCGTATGCGAAATTTAGTGTGTTTTCCTAAGACATTCCATTCAATTCCAGATGGCACCGACAACTGCGCTTCGACAATCCTAAATGCCAATCCCTAATTATCATAAAGAATCTATATTTTACAACGAGCTCGTTTCTTCGACAGTCAGCGAACGCCCTAGTCATGCGGCCCAACTATAAAATTGCTTCTAGTCTGAAGCTATTAAAGCACGGCCGAGGCGTTCGTCCGCTTTTTTGATCAGTCGACGACACTAACAGACGGCCACAGCGAAGTGATGAGTGAAGACGTTAAAATCGAGCACTGAGCAAATACTGACAAAGATGCTATGAACCGACGTGAAGACGCGATTATCATCTAGATATGCGCTCAACCACAATGACTTTAAAAAATAACGGCGTCATGCATCTTTGGAGCGAGCGATCGAGTTAAAACCGTTGTTATTCTCACGCCCGCAACCTGATATGTTGTGAGTTGGATCAGATATTCGGTAACAACGATGATTGAAATGCGTAAACGTATAACTTAGCTGTTGGGCCCGCCACCGTCCTGCCTTCAGCTACAAGAATGCAAATGGCGAAGGTCACCGCAGGAGTTCGAAAAGTGCTTTACCCCCGTAGGTCCCGATTAGACCCATAACCCCGTTTTCCCTTAGTCATGTTTTGCGACACGTACCACCCGTAGCCCAAGTAGTCCTAAAGACCGTATTTCATGTTATCCCACGACTAGGCCCGTGGCTGTATGCCCGTGCCCGTACACATAGCCGTAGCTGCCGTTTTCCGTAGCCCAATATTTTTGAAGTCTTCTCACCAATTTCGGAAAGGCCTCAAAACATTGAGTAAGATTCATAATCAATATGCGTCATTTGGTATGCCTTCCTTGAGTGGGAGGCCTTCCAGTGTCTAGTGCCTAGCTATTCCTTTATTACTAAGGTCAACACCCATATGTTGCACAGCTCTACATTAGAGCGCTTCCGAGAAACTTGTGCAAAAGCACTTAGATTAATATAATATAATTTTACTCAACAGCCGAAAAAGGAAAAATGCGTCTACAGTTGTTATATGTTAAACACTTTAATTGTAACGCGCATGTTTGTCAATTCAAAAACGTTTTGGGTGGATATTGGTCAGAAAAGATTGCGTTTTACAGCTGTATAACTTGTACCGCTTATCTCCCTCCATTTTTGATGGTATGACGGTGTAATGCAATACATATTCAAAAATCGGCAATGATAATCCTACAGGCGGATTTGAGTACCCAAATATTGCTTAAAAATCGATCACGCATGCTAGCAGCGCGCATTAGGGCTATGCGTATGATTAATGTTCGATTAACCTAGCCGATGCACGTTCGTAATGCACTTAAAAGTGCGCTACTATAGGGGCCGTGGAAGTCATTGTCACAAAGGATGGAGTCTGCATTATTTTGACATTTCTGCCTATTTTAAACATTTACAAAACAATGCCTTTTCGCATATTTTGCAATTTCATAATTAATGGGTAAAATTTTACTCTGAGTCCAACACATGTTTCATGCATGCATTTAGCAATTTCCATGGCTTTGATGTGCTAATTATCAATCTGATTCTCATGTGTGGGGAAAATAAGCCATAACCACACCTAATCTAACCTAACCATTGCACCATATCTAGAGCAGCTTCAGTTCAGTTCAGTTCAAGTTAATTGAGGTCTCCATAAAGATGGCTTTTCAGTAGAGGTCTTCATGGGGCGGCTATCCCCATGGCTGGCCGAACCCCACGGATAACGGGTTGGGCCGGACTGGAAAATCTCTAGATTATGGCTGTGGCTACGGCTGTGGCTGCATAGTCTAGCGAAATATTTTTTATCAATCTTGCCAAACCTATCATGATTGAAAGAAGCCATAAACATGTTGCTATATCACAGTAGACTAAAAAATAAACACATAATATGAATTTACGAAAAAAAAAATCCACGTGGCCAACGGCCAGCCATTTGATATTTGGGATGCTGTGGCCTGGCTGTGGCTGTGATGCCATGGCTGTGGGGTGGCTAGGCCAAGGAAAAGTTCAGCCATGTCGAATTATACTTTTCAGCCCTCTCATCATATACAGGCAATGAATATGCGAATATGCGAAGTGCTATCATTAAAGGTATACAATAAAAGCGATTAAAATACAAGATCAGACTTTCACTTTTCAGAATAAAAAACATCACAGGCAGTCACGTTAAACTTTTACCATCCTTTGTGCGGTCTCTGCTGTTCCATGTGGACACAGCCCTATGCAGGAAACTGCGTCTGGCGCGTTCGGTTCTAGTTTTCGGCAGCTCTAGCTGATCTCCACAGGTGTCACGAGCAGGTATGCCTTACAGTTACATTCGAGCGACGCTGGACGAGATGAGCCAGCGTCGGAGGCGCGTCAGGCGATATCAGTTTGCGGATCATAGCTCCTCCAACATGCCATAAAATCTCTCCCCTCCCAGAGCATCCAGGGCAGGAGTGATATGCTCCCGTCGGGCCAGTCCAGTGATGATACGTGCTCCAAAGTTGATGCATCAGCAGCAGATCTGTGTCAGTTATGATGATTTCATGGTTGATTTGCCCCAGAAATGAATGTTTTATTTGGAATCAGCATTTCATTTATTTTATTTCATCGGCTGAATAAAACAACTTTGCCGCTTTTAACGAGTTTTCAGTCAAAAGCACTTCAAACAACTTTGTGAAATAGGCCAACTTTTCAGTAGATAGGAGATTGGGTTAGACCATTGAGACGTGCAATGATAATGTGTGTGGACAATTAATTATTGGCATGTAAAATACATTTTTGTCTGATAGCAAAAGCATGATATGATGCAATGTCCTAAAGTTATGCCTTTAGTTTTGCAGTTTATACGTGCAATGATGGATGCATGGCAATGTTTTACCATTTGTAAGACTAGGGTGCGGCACAATTCTAAGAGCTAATAAGAACTAATTGCGAGGCACACAGTGCAGTTAACATGCATACTACACCAAGGAAATTTGAACAGAAGTACAATAGAATGTGAAAACGGTGGCCTGGTTGCGCATAAGGTATCTCAAACGATTACTATTTGCATTTTCCTGGCCTGAAAACCAAGTAAATATAGGAAGATCGAAATCAACAGCATCTTTTGAGTAATACTAAGCAAGCTTTGGTGATGGATGCAATGCCCGACCAAAAACAATAAAAGGCGGATGCGGAAAAGCCGTTGGATTTAACCAGATTTCCTTATGTTCCATTGAAGCCCAATTTCTGTTTTTTAAACGTGTTATGTTGCTAGAAAATGGAGCTAAAGTATGAATGCATCACTATTGGTACTTGTAGAAAATCACTGGCACTTGGAAAAGTTTGAGACTTTCACATTTGACTTCAATAACATCAGGCAAAACGACTCGCCACATGCTAGAGCTAGACAATACAGCACTTAAGCACCATACAATAGCTTTAATAAACTAGTGTCTGGCATTGCTTATCGCATTGCTTTGAGTTTCAAAATCGTACCATAACTCTTGATTCCATATGTTATTCAATTATCCAATTTGGTCAGTTTTGAACCGATTTCTATTGGAAAACTACCAATAGATGCATTACATGGCCATATGACAAAGCAAACATAAAATAATGTGTGATTCATGTTCCTGACAGTTTCTTGACTATGATTCGAACCCAGGACCCTTGCATTACTGAGATGTGACCCGAACACGGTCTCAGGTAACCATAGTTGACAGTGACCAATAAAACGCAGGTAACCTTAGTTGACAGTGACAAATGAAACGTAAACAAAACGTGAATATGCGTGTTTCCTTACAGTTTCCTTGCTGGGATTTGAACCCACAACCTATACCTAATGACTTGGTGACCTCTGGGTCTGTCAAACGCAAGTGAAACGGCCATTTTACGTGCTGATGCGCCAGTGTGCCAAATTACAGCGCTCTAGATGCCATGGTTCGCCAGAAATGACAGAGGTAAAAAGGCAAGCGTTTTACCTCCCTAAGGATGCAGTTGTGAACAGGCCTTTAACTCCGTCTGGTGCCTTCTACAGCCTCTGACAAGAGGCCGCCGCGCCGCGCGGGCGGCTGAGCGGATATTAGCGAGGCGTCGTGATCAGAGACTATAACGTGCCAGAGAGTGTATCAAAAGCCCCGGATGTAAGGGCAACAAATCAGTCAATCAGCGTTTGGAGATACGATGCCCACTGTCATACAAGAAAGGACCACGTATTTCACAGTTTTCAGGCGATTGACATACGTGGTTCTTTCTTTGTATAACATGACTTGTGCTGGTTTCTAGGGCTCCGGGAAGCAAACTTTAATTAATTAAGAGGCTTCTATGAAGATGTGAAAGTTTCTAAAGTCAATATTCGAGCATTGAGTACAGCTTGGCTATCTTAACTCAAAACCTGATTGCATCTGACGCATCTGACGTCCGGCTCGGCCCAGAACACGTGGCAGAAATTGCCGAGGGTAGGGAAAGCATTGCTGGCAATCGGATTTATTAATTCTTTTTAAATGTTCCGTTCCGAGTATATTGATGAATGCATGTTGTTGAAATTGGTGTTAATAGATTATCACGCAATGCTGTTGGCTCCCTATACTTAAGGCGCAACAAACATGCAAAAGAGCGGTACCATTACATTGTCCACTTGACCAAAACAAGTTCAGTTTGTAGACAATCAGTCATCGCGGTATGATGTGATGTGGATGATATCGGTGGAAATTTAGGAGCGGTATTGGTGACAGGGTCAGGTGATGTCGCCCGTGGCAATGACAGCGGCAGATAGCCGGCATTGCCAGTTGACAAATAGCAGTGACTTGTTTCGTTATTTAACCGTTGTCAGTGCGTGGACTCGTCATTTCACCAGCGGACGTTGTCGTCACGTCATTTGACCAGTGCAGCGGTAGTGGCCGGATTCGTTATTTGACCAGCGACGCCATCCATACTTGTTATTTGACCCATGACAGTCACGGTCAGACGCCGTCAATTGATCAGCGGCAATGACAGAGCTCGTCATTTGACTTGTAGCAGTAATCAGACTCGTTATTTGACAGTGGCACCGCGGCAGTGATCAATCTCGTTATTTGACCAGCTGCAGCGACATCGGTGGCCGGCTGGCTGGTGCTTGATTAAGTGCCGCAAAATTTGTCGGCAACTGATGTTCTGGGAGCGCCACGCCGAGCTGATTGCCCTCGGGGCACTCCGCAGTCCGCACCGGCCGCCGCCCGGTTATGAAGCTGGGCAACGCAAGCCGGCGGCAACTGCAACATATCTGACAGAACTGACATATGACAGCGACAGCTGACCGAGGCCACTGTCACGTCCCTGGCACCTGATCCGCCGTGACTGAGGCTACGACATCACATCTCCAACAGCTGACCGCCGTGACTGAGGCTACGACATCACATCTCCAACAGCTGACCGCCGTGTAGGTCTGTAGACGTTGGCAGCCAGCGGTGGCCACCTTGCAAGTTGTTGCCTGCTGGCTGGTCGGTGAATTAGACATTTGGAGACTCGGAAGCCAACAAGGGAAATATATCGCGACGTGGGGGAATATTGAACAAGGAAGCGGATAGCAGAGCTCGCGGTATAGTGCGACAGCTCAAGAAAACAATAGTCATTTAAAGCGAATACATGAAATTGGATTTACCTCCTCGAAAACTATGCTGCTTCAGAAATTATAATTGCTTTTGGATTCAACATAAATTAATCAAAAAACACTGAACTCTCGAGGCAGAGTTATCGACATTTTATATTTTTGCTCAAATCCTGCTACATTTATTTGTCTGGAAAATAAAATGTTCGTTGACCCGCATACTGTCACTTCAAACGAATATTTCCCCGCTGCACTCGACACAAGCAGCTTACGATGCATAACCACCGCTTATATCCATGTCATTTCCAACCGCAAGCGATGTTAACCCCTCGAATAGTTTCAAACATTTGCAAAGTTATGCCATGTTACAATGTTAGGCCTGCAACTCACCAACTACATCTTCAAGGCCTGGCTAGTTCAGTAATAAGTATGCCGTCTACACGGGATAGTGAGAGTGAGTGCTGTTGCTGTCACGACCAGCGAGCGCTTCATCATGTAAGCCTCCTTAGGCATATCTGCACCAAACGGTCAGACTCCTATTACTATACCACAGCGTCTGAGAGCCCTTGTCACAGTACTTTGCGTGACTACCACATTTTGTGGGAAGATGGATTGTGACTATATATTATCTTCAGATGTGACACAGACGAGACCAAATTGTATTGTAAATTCGTCACATTTTGCATGCAAATATCCCTACCGTAAGATATCTCAAGATAAAGTTGAAAAGCGTTCCACACTTTAACGACCGAAAATCTCAATTACTTGGTAACGAATTTCGGCTCCCACGAAAAAGGTTTGTGAGTAATTTTCGGACTTTTATTTATTTGTATGGATCAATAACTCAAAACTTAACAAATCTGAGATAGCCATGTGGAAGAAAATGTAATTTAGGTACTCTCTTTAAAAGGGCTTTGTTTGCAATTTGCTTCAGAATGCCATTTAAAACAAATTTGCAAACATTTATAGTTTTTCAATCAGAAATGACATGACATGACGTCACTAAAACGTCATTATACCCCAAAGCATACACTTCATAAATTGTATCGACATTAAGCGAGAAGACTTAAAATTAATGCAGCATAAGGTGCTGCATGTTTCACGTCGATATCTATCATAGCTATTGAGAAAATCCGGGAAGGCGCAGATTTTGCCCCCCAGCGGGCCAGCTTATGTGATTTCGCTAGCACAAAAACCGTTGCGCTGTGCTTCAATGCCTGCGCTGCCATAACAAACAGCAATATCTCCCCTCGTGCGGACGGCTGGGATCAGTGCTTACCCCTATGCACCCCCCCCCCCTCCCTTCCCCTCCCCCAGACGGCAGTCGCAGGCCGGAGCATCGATCGGCACCGATGACCGTTCGCCGCTGAGATGGTGTCGACGGGCCCGGCGTCGACGGTGTGCCCCTCGGCCGTCGAAACGGACACCATCGAGCTCGTGGAGACGGTCCAGCTGACCACCGGCACCGGCATCAAGACCGGCAGGCCCGGCCACTGCCGGCCGCTCTCCAGAGTGCTCCGCGTACGGGTATTCCAGGTAGGATTAAGAGGGCGGGCAGCGACATGGGACACACGGTGGAGTTGTGGGAGAAGCGTCAGAGTTAAATCCGTGGATGTAAAGCGGTAGGAAGGGTGTATGTTGGCCTGCTTGATAGGCCTGATTATTGGATTAGTATCCCTTTTGATATTTGAATCGACAAAGTTATAAAAAACAATAAAAACAACGTGCCGCATAACGTGCCAAAATGCAGTTCATTCTTGCACCGGAAATGAAGCGAACGTGATGGTTTAATGTCCACTGAATGGAGTGGAACACGCTTATTAACCAGACTGCTGCCATATTACATTTGCATTCATTTGTTAATAGTTGGTCAAAATAATTGCAGCCATTTAAGTTGCGCATGAATTGGAAGCTCTAATAGTTGTAGTGGTGTCTTCGGTCGTGTGCACGACCCAAGACATTGACTGAAACATTGAAGACAGTAAGTATGCACAATACTTTCATATGGGATGTAAACATTACTTTTTCGTTTTTCTACCCTCAGATATAACTCAAGAACCAATAAAACTTTCTACCATTTCTACTATGGTACTTACTCTGTTGTGTACTGTTAACACGTACAGCAGGTCTTATCTAAGCTGGCTTTGGACATGCTTTTCTTCACACCTAGTTACCATATCATACAAATGCAGTTAACCTCTCATTCTTCTTACCGTGCACACGTCTCATACAAAACATATATATTTGACAATCAACTATGGAATGGTGTAGCCGCCATGCCGAACCAGCAGGAGATATTAGATACCCCAGGATACTAACTGGGAGATATTAGATACATCAGGATACTAGCTAGGAGATATTATATTTCTCAGGACAGGATACTAACTGGGAGATATTAGATATCTCAGGATACCAACTGATAGATATTAGATATCGCAGGATACTAAATGGGAGATATTAGACACCTCAGGATACTAACTGGGAGATACTACTCACTACTCAGTGTCATAGGATACTAAATGGGAGATATTGCATGTATGCAATATCTCAAGAAAAAGAAAAATAGAAGTGATAATGTCATGGTAAGAAATTCGTGGCAGATCGTTGCAGTTAGTATACTAATGTATACATTAGTATACTAACTGCAACGATCTGCCACGAATTTCTTACCATGACATTATCACTTCTATTTTTATACTAATGTATACATTAGTATACTAACTGCAACGATCTGCCACGAATTTCTTACCATGACATTATCACTTCTATTTTTCTTTAGGGCAAGTTTTTGACCGAGTGATTGATCTGTTCTCCGAGTCTTTTCCATAAGCTTACAAATCACTTATCGCGATAGTTCTATATATTTGTTATAAATATAACGACACAGCTCCGCTAGACAAGAAAATGATAGATGCTGTCCTGAATCAATACCCCAGGGTTCAAGACATCTATTAGTCACTGTCAGTAAATGGACTTCCTCAGAAATTAGAGAAAATGATGTTTGGCAAATCACTTGATGCATTCTAGAAGTAGGACCATAGTCAGTAATCATACAATTAATAAAATACGGATAATGACACAATATTACATTCGGGCAAAATGGATTGCAATGTTTTGATCGCTATATTCTACATTCGTGTAAAAGGGAAATATTGACCTTTTACCACATAAATGTAGTTATCACTTGAAATCGACAGACGAGACCAAAATATATTATATAATGATCACATAAACACTACTACCGAAAGATGTTTCAAGTTAAAGTTGATAATCGTTCCACGCTTTTACCAACCGGTACTCTCAGGTACTTGCTAACTAATTTTGGTCCTCTCCAAAATGCGGTATTGCTTTGTGACAAAATGGTATGGGAAATATATCTTAATCTCCGTTTATTAGGATTATGTTGCCTTCTACCCTCAACTATCAATACACGTTAAACACAAAGGTATCCAAATCAGCAGTTAACGACAACTTACAGTTAGCAGTTGCAGCCTTCAATTTTTGAAAATAATAATGGTTTATTCATTTTTAAGTCATAATGATTTCTTGATTTTCAGCATAAGGAGTTTTGTATAGTTTTGTTTCTTTGCTATAATTTTAATTATATATATTATTACATACAAGGGATATTTTTAATTTTGTTTCTGGCTGTATATAATAAAATGCTTGAGCATGTCAACAAAAGAACCACTTTTTCCAAAACTAGCCGTTTTCACGATGTATTATTTTGCGCGAAATGTTTTAAAGCATTTTAAAATGTTGTAAAATGTTTGAGTAGTAGCCGTTTTCACGATGCACTAATTTGCGAGAAATATATTAATCCTTGCCCTACGGTTCCGTAGGGCGATTTTTTTTTCGCAAATTAGTCCATCGTGAAAACGGCTACTACTAAAACATTTTAAAACATTTTACACAGTTTTAAAACATTTCGCGCAAAATAATCCATCGTGAAAACGGCTAGTAGCCGTTTCCACGATGGATTATTTTGCGCGAAACTATCAAGAAACAATCTAAAAAGTGGCAATGAAATCGGGAAGTTTATTTATGCATTTACACATTACTTTTTATTTAGTGTCGGCGATTTTTCAGGGACATGGTCACGGTGCTTTCAATGGAAAGAAAGCGCCAGACATTTCATGCCAGATATAGAGAAGGATCATACCGTTTGTCACCAAGTATAAGTACAGATTTTTAATTTCCCAAATGTTAATTATTAACATATCCATAAGTTATGAATTCACTGCTAAATTGAAACAACTTCAATTTTATACCATACATGTGTTATAAGATAATACAGAAGAAAAAAAATCAAAGGTAAATATTTATCTTTAACCTTCACCCTGTGGGGGGTCTGACAGCCCCCCCGAGATATTTATTGAATAACTTCTTACACATGCGACGCATCTTGCCGACATTTTCAGTAGCTGAGTTTACAACGCATCCTATCAAAATTTGAATTGTATATTCAACTATTAGATCGTGACCTATGACCTTTTCGTCAAGGTCATGCCAGACCCCAAAGGGTCATTGACCTGACCCCAAACGTCCCAGTTGACCTAGATGGTCAAATTTAGATGCCTTTGGATTTGCCTTATGACAGGCAACACGTTACTTTTTACGGTGTCTCTCTATCTCCCTCCGTTCGGAAGTTTCGCTAAGCGCCCTGTACAGTCACGTACAAATGTTCTGTCCACTTCATCCACACCAGCCGATGTCGATGCTCCCGGCGAAGAAATCCGTCGTGAAAACGGCTAGTAGCAGTCTTTTCAGTACACCATTCGAATAAACCCTCCGTTTCTCTCGGGGCGATGTTTGTTTCGTCTGCCGGAAGCTAGCTTTGGACAGGGCCGCGCCAGGGGGGGGGGGAACGTGACGTGTCCCAAAAATATTTTTGTATTTTAACATTACACATATGGACGTTGCATGGAAAGAATCGGCTTCAAAATTCCTCCGTCCCCCCCCCCCTACTTTCGGAAGGTGGCGCCGCCCTTGCCTTTGGAAGTATGCTGAAAAAGCCTTGCCTAAGCGCTCCCGTTTAATTCAATGTCAACATTGTCCATCGGTGCTGTCTGTCGGTGCTGCACGCAATGAAACCTAATGAAACTGTTTATGCCCTCGCAACTGATACCGGGGGCGATGGCTATAGTAATTGCATTAGCTTCCACTGCGTGCAGCACTGACAGACAGAGACAGAGACAGAGACAGAGGTGGTGTCGATGAAGTGGACAGAACATATATGTACGTGACTTTACCATGTGCAAACATGTGCTATATGTAATGCAAAATGCATAGCAATCAGCTATACGGTGACGATTTCCGTAACCTAAGAGGTAATGAACCGGCCCAGACCTGAAATCGATATATTACCAGATAGCTAATACAGTGACTAGCATTTTGACGGTAACCAAATTGTATTATACTCATAACTTTGGTAATGACGACGGACAGAGCAAAATCGCACTTTTTGAAAGTGATCGATATTAGTTCATTCACTTGACCTGGAAGGTCACCCGCTGACCTGAAATCTAACAATCGCATTTACTGTTAGATTCCTCACATGCCAGGCAACATGCTAGTTCTTACCGCATTTCTCTATAAAATCTAACAATCGCATATACTGTTAGATTCTCACCTGCCAGGCAACAATGCTAGTTCTTACCCGCATTTCTCTCTAAAAAATTTAACAATCGCCTCATACTGTGTGAATAATTTTTTATATGACCTCCTTAACAAAATGTACGTTTCAAGTTTTAGTGAATTGATGTATCTTTTATATGAATTTTCGCCACGGGCATGATCACATATACAAAAATCCAAAGATGAACCTCCCTTGTTCATCTTTGTTTTTGTATATGTGATCATGGCCTGGCCGAAAATTCATATAAAAGATACAATAAAATTCACTAAAACTTGAACAGTAATTTGTAAGGAGGTAATATAAAAATAATTATCAACACTATATATCTAATGCCTTACATTCAACGAGCACTTAACCAGTTAAAAATCGCATATACTGTTAGATTCCTCACATACCAGGCAACATGCTGGTTCATATCGCATTTTTATATGCTGTTTGGATTGAAAGTGAACAAGGGGGCCTGTCAGTCCCCCCCCCCCATAGTGCAAAGGTGAGGAGAAAAGGTCCCAGTAGGATGAGGGATAATGCGTAGGATCAGATTCCTTTTCCAGCAGAGTGCCGGTTTTGTATCGGCTCTGTCACGCCAACGCTAGACGTTAGCCCGAGGCTGGTGGTCGTCAGTCGCCGGAGGATTTGCGGCTCACTAGTCTCCCCCCCTCCCGGAGAAGTTGTTACCTCGGCTCGTGGCTCGAACCATGTTCGCGGCTTCGTCTCGCGTGTGCAGGCATTGATGTCCACGAATGGTCACCCAGTCGGAGTTACATTTGGTTCCACTTAATTTTCCCTCATTAAATGGCTGCGCAATGACCTAAGCGGACTGAAGAGGACAGCTACCGCAAGCAAACGATAAGGCACGCGTTTGCCATTTTTGGAGAAACAATGCCCTAAATTTGGTTGCATCTGGTTAGCTTGATAATATCCTGATGAAAAGTTTCGCATCAAAGCGCAGAGGAAATAAGCATCAGTAGAATCTCTTTCTTCTCCTTCGTATCCTCTAAGATTGAAAACCCAATGGTTGAAGTTTATGCTTGCAAATGTCTATAAAAGTTTCTCACAAAGGATTTAATAAAGCTCTGCCAATTATTTTCTCTGTAGAACTTTTCTGCAAAACAAACTTCAAAGCAGATACTAAGACCTTCGGCTTTCGGGCAGTTGATTAAAAGCACGCAAATTATTACATGCATGGTCTCCTTAGTTCAAGGGCTTTCGTTTAATAGTGGATGTATTTGTTTCGTAGCCAACGGGAGAATCCGTTTCGGTCGCTGTGTACCACTGGAGGTAAATACTGTTTATGATCGGGACCCGACATCGCTGACCAATCCACCGCTCTGCATCGTTATGGTCGGACCGTGGAGCTAACCTGGGGGTCAAACGAGGATCACTGGGTCANACAGGCTGGATGTGAGGCCACTTATAATTTTAGATCCAATGACAAGATGTAGCCACGCTACAGTTACTGGGGCCTGAGTGGAGACTGATCTCTAGTGACCCCAGTGGTGGTTACGGGGGCCTGAGTGGGAGACCATCAGAAGCGTACCTAGCTGTGTATAGCTGTGAGGCTACTGTATTTGATTTGTATATTTCCTATTTATGAATAAACATTGTCATAAATCGAGTCGTGTTCCAACTTAAATCACAATTTATCCCATAGTTATATCAGTCTAGGGTTTTGACAAGCTTAGCTGGATATGCAAAGATAAATAATTTGAATACGTTTGCTGATCTACGGCCGACTGAGAAGACTAAGCAACGTGCTCTTTCTTTACTTTCATGGCCAGATTTCTGGCTGGTATAAAACAATAACTATGTTAACAGTGCGTGCGTACCCAGGATTGCTTCAGGGGGGGCAAAATTTCCCGGTCGGGCGGGCACAAGGTAACCCCACTTAAAAACTCATCGGATTTGTGGCCCGACTTATATTTCTAGAGTGCATATTTTTCAACATTTTTTTCGATAAAAAACACACACAAAGGCATTACTTTTCAGGGATAACCAGTACATAAAAAAATCGCCGTATTTTGCCAGACCGGCGAAATACGGCGAAATTGTGTAAGAGCACCGTGGGCGCAGGCCCTATTTCGTGCACTTAGGCACTATCAGGGGGCACAGTGTGCATGTGCCCCCAAATGGACCGACTTTTTCACTAAAAAAATGTCGGCGACGTTCCTTTTTGCGACTTTTTTGGGCCCTGCAAAATATAGTGGCCTAAATCCGGGGAGATTTTTATTTTCGCGACATTTTTCGGAGGGGCCTTTGCTGAGGGTGGGGTGGCCTTGGGATGCCGTGCCCCCTTGTCGAAGGTCTGGCTGCGTCTCTGGCCGCACTAGCCAAATGTGTGAGGTTCCAAGTTGATGCTCCAAAGGCCTTGGTTTGCTCTTGCATTCATGAAACCCTTAGAGCCGCGCTGAGGGGGGCCCTTTGATCCTATATAACCTCGGAAAAAAAATGAAGTGCCTCTGAATACCACGCATTTGCGTGGTATTCAACCACCGCTTTGCGTGCTTTATATTGCGAAATAGGCCCTTCGGGCCCTAATTCCAACAGGGGCACATGTGTTCAAGGCGGGACACCGACACCAGACCTTCAGTGGGCAATTTGCCCTTTTCTCCCTCCCCTTGTGGTACGCCTATGACTCTGACCGCCTGAGGGGCCCTCTTGCCACCTGAGAAGACACTCTGGCCGCCTGACGTGGCACTCTGGTCGCCTAAGGAGGTACTCTGACCTCAAAAACCTCTGAAGAGCCTCTAATGTGCTCTAAACACTCTACCTGATTACACCTCACCTGATTACTACCTGATTACTCTAAGCACCTCACGCTTCGCGTGGTCTTTAGAGAGAAAATAGGGCCCTTTGAGCCCTATTTCCAAAGGGGGCCCATTGGCCAGGGGAGCACGTATAGACCTTCAGGGGAAGCAATTGCCCCTTCCCCCCCCCCCTTTGGGTACACCTATGCCAGTTAACAGGAAAACCATATCACACCACTGGTGAATCATTGATTGGCTTGGCTTATCCAATTAGTACCCATTTGGTCAAGCCTTCTTCAGAGGCATAACTTTTTAAAAATCATTGGGTTTGCACTTAGTTGTTAAGAGCCCGTTTGTACCACATCTCGTCTTAGGCGTAATGTTAAATTCCCAAATGATTGGGGTTGTAGCTACAACCCCCTTTTGGATTAAAGCTACACTCATGGCATTCTTACTGATTATGCGTATCAATTGAATTAATTGAATAGTGTTTTCTTGTTCTTCAAGAAAACTATTTTGTTTCAGTTCAGCCATCCTTTCCATGTCCTTTATTTCACTTCATGCTTATTACAATTGCAAAACTCCATCATTTAAAGTTTGAACGTCATCCAGGTAAGTAGTTTGTATTGTAGCCTTTATAAGGTCTCAATGATCAATAGTGGGCTGTATAATTATATTGTATGTACAGTATATTGTATGTACAGTCGGTCTATTATGTATCTTCCCTTTTTTAGTTTCTTAAACTCATTAGATGAGTTTTAGAAACTGAAAAGGGGAAGATACATAAAAGACCGACTGTACATACAGCTGCCCAAGAGAAGGACGGGGATTTTCTCGCTGATGGTAAAAATACAACCGTTTAAAGGTCTCTTCGCTAAAGAGCACCGATGAATTGGTGGTTGGTGTATTTATGATCGAGAGCATTGACTATATAGTATGTTGTTTTAACATCTTTATGTACCTTTGCTTGTATGTTTTATGTAGGTATAGCTACAGCTAATTCAAATGAAACGATAAGTTATTGGAATAGCGAAATAGCATAACCAGGAAAATAAAAACAGCGATTGAATAGTTAAAAAAGCAGGGATGAAGGAACGTTTCGAAAAGCGGAGGCCATAAGAACTTCAGTATCTTCTTGAGAGAAGGCCAACCCATAAACACAATTTATGTTTTGGTTTGGGCTCTGCTGCCTTTGGGAACCTTTTGCCATCGCAAAAGATCATCCATAATATAAGTAAAATATCATACTTTAGCAAAAATGTGTCCGAAAAAAGTAATGAAGCCATGCCTCCTGGGACATCTGTCCCTAAGCCTATGTTGAAAATGATCTGCAGTGAAATTTCAAAACATGCTTAATTAATAAAATAATCCATTTTAGACAATGAATGTTCAGATGAAGTATTGAAATCCATCCAGAAGCACTATTGTGGTTTTATTCCAAGTCGCAGTTTTCGCTCGGTCATCAACCCGACATTTTAACAATCTGTAATAACCTTTGAAATAATTTGACATCATGTGTTTCCGGCACGGAAGACACATGATGTCAAATTATTATAAAATAAATTATTATCAAATTCAAATCAAATCAAGTATACAAAGCACATTCATACCCAGGGTGTGGTTTCCTATCTCTTTTGGGTGCCTGTAGCACCCAAGCATAAGTTCTTGAATTGAGCACCCACCATATCCGCTGAGCACCACTAATAAAGTTATTTAACGGTATGTTAAATATACTAATTTTCAGCTAATTTTTGATAAAAACATACCTTGAGCAGTCCGAGCTAAATAACATATTAAGACCAATATTCCATACTTATACTGAATCATGTTCATGATGATTTTTAAGATATAGAATCCAAACGTATTGTAAATCTCATTCATACAAAATGAGTCCACAGTCAACTTACACTGAACATTATAGCTCTTGCTAAATCAGCATTGATAGCATTCATTGAAATGAGAATCCTCGGCAAAGCATGCTTGGTATCTAATAGTAAGGCCTACTGGTAATGGTATTTCTATGTAGAAAGCAACTAATAAATTGCATAATAATAATATAATAAATAAAAAATAACTAAATAATAAAATAATAATAAAATTAAAATTAATAATATAATAAAAAATAATAATAATAATAATAATAATAATAATAATAATAATAATAATAAACTTAATGATATAATAATAATAATAATAAATAATCAATATATAATAATAATAATAATAATAAAATAATAATGAGAATAATTAATATAATAATAATAAATAAGATCTAATGTCAAATTTATTATGTTAGCACTAGAAGTCTTTACAAATTCAAGATATTCAAATATAAGCCGTTTTTTCACGATGTATTATTTTGCGGAAATTGTTGGACATTAGTTGTTTTAAAATACTTTTAAGAAATGTTTTAGTCAGTTAGCCGTTTTTCTGCGCTGGAATAATTTGCGAGAAATTATGTTTTTAACCGCTCACCCTTTTGCGCTCTCCGTACGGGCGATTTTTTTTTTAAGACGAATTGCCAATGACATGCCAGGCTGGTAAAACTGGTTTTCCAAGGTGTGCACACCTACCTAAAATCCTGTGCCCGAATACTAAATCACCCTACCAAGTGGGGCCCCTTAACCTGAATGGCGCATTTTGTTTAATTTATCCACCTGCGGTCAGGCGCAGATCCTAGGATTTCGGTCAAGGGGGCTGGAGCGCCACATTACAAAAAGTTGCGTCCTCCGGGCGCGCCCACAACGATCCCGCTCAGCGGGTGGGGGGGTGCGCTCCTAGCACCCCCCTAAGCTGCAAACTGGCGGTTATTGAAATGTGAATTAGCTCCGTTACTGAGACTTCGGTCGGTTTTATCGCTGATCAAGTGACCGTATCGATGCGAAATGAAAAGACAGAGACAGACTAATAAAGCATGTCTTTTCAAGAAAAGGTACAGTAAATTATGTTGTTCGTGGTTTTGGACAGGCGTTGATCCAGGATTTGGGTCAAGAGGACGCCACATACAAAAGGTTGAGTCCTCCAGGCGCGACCAAGCTCGGTGTGTGGGGGGGGAGCGCCCTAGCGCCCCTGGATCCGCGCCTGTTGGGTATGGTATGCAACTATCCAGGGGTGTATGTACGAACCAGTGGCGGCGGATTTTATTTTGGGAGGGGAGGACAAGAATCCAAGGGCCCAACGAATGTCTTGTTAGGGACTGAGGGTCCCCTCTAGCCGGGATCTCAGGGGCGGAAGGGATCGTTTTATTTCTTCCCCAATAAATCGCCAAAAAAAATCCAAATTTGACACATATTCCAATGCTAGAAGGAAATATGATAAACTTTCACAGGGACACGTTTGTTTTTAAACGTGTCCCTGTGAAAATAAGCGTACAAAAGAAGCCAAAATTCTACCAGTTTTCCTATTCGTTGAAACTTTGGACATAATTTAGCCCCCATCCAAATCGCCTGCAGCTTTACGTTCTGATTCCGCCCAGTGCTGGGTTACCTTCACTATAAAATAGCAATTGCACGACGATGAGTGAATGCACAAAATGCACAATCACCAAATTTAACTTTTACGACCAAACACTGAATAATTATTTGCCGCCTCCCCCTGCTCATATTTTTTTAAAGCCAAATAGCAAGAGCGATCCTAGGGGGCAAACGCCCCCCCCCCCCAGATTCGTTCAAGTAAGGGGCAAACTATGGTTTTTGCGCCCCCACCAAGACGATGGATTAAAAATTAAAAGTTTCCCGTTTAAAGATTGACTTCTGCAGCATTCCAAAGTCAGGCTATCCACTTAAGCCAAAGTAAGTCAAAAAATTCGCGACGCTTTCGCGGCATGACACAATTTTTCCTCAATATTAATGCAAATTATCCGTTAAAATTGCCTTTGTGTCAGCAGTTAAAATCCAGCTAGTCCACAGCAAAAAAGTGAAAAATGTCATTACGCTTCGCTGCATGACCAACAAGTTTTCCCAAGTTTTGCCTATAAAATTTGGGGAATGGAGAAAATTTAAGATTACATCAATATTCTTGCAGAGGCTCCTATTGGCCGTAATTGAGCGCACCAGGCCTACTCCCTTCATTAAAACATAAACTTTCAGCGGTCTAACATTTTAGCTAGTCGGCTGAGTTTGCGACAAAAAATATACGCTGTGCTCAAAAAACGGTGGACAGTCGGCACCCGGTAAGCTCCTTTCAATGGTGCCCAACCTCTCTGGACTGAAGAGCAACAGTGGGCCCAGGCCGAGACCATCTCCCGAGTCATCCCTCCCCAGGCTCCTCCAGATCGCCAGGGATCCATTAATTATGTCATATGTTGATACCATTGAGCGCTGATGCTCACCGGTAACGTGATTTACTGATCCGAAGAATACTGTATATGAAAAAAACTGACCTTTATGTTTAATTTGTTTATCATACCGAGATGCGCAACCAGAAATAGGGGCACCTGAGCTTTGCTCTCACTCACGGTCTGGTTCCAGTATAAAATATCCACGTCATATAATTTTACAAGTTGTCAAAGCCGCTTGCGCGGCTTCAGCCAATTAGTGACCATCGTCGTAACGAAGCCGTCCGCTGTCGTCTACGGTTCGTCTGTTTTTTGTAACGGTGAATTTGAATTAATTGGCGTGGTTAGCTTCTCTAGTTCTTTATAAGGCCAACCGCCTATTTTTCTGAGTTTTTATTAGGCAAGAGCCCCTAAAATCGCGCCGCTTCGCGGCGCTAAATACAGTAACTACTTACTTAGAAAATTCCCAAGTTACAAACTGGCTGCAAATTAATTGAATAAAAGCATAAAAATGAATGATTTCCCGTCATTTTCAGCTGATTCTCCACAAAAATTTCGGGCTATCGCCCCCTGGGTTACATAGCTGACAGTTGACATACCGTTTTGTTCAAGGTAACAATTTCGGAACCAACTAAACTGTGCAAAGCTGATTTATTTTTGTGATATTCCCTAAAGGCGAAGAAAAAATAGAAACAGTGAGGTTCCAAAAATTAAAGTGGCCCACAATCCGGATAGAAATTCGCAAATTGGTGGTAGTGTTAAGGTTCACTCAAGTTCGGTTGCCCCCCCCCCCCAGACGGTCGGGCCTGGATCCGCCTTGTATATATGTGGCACCTCGAACGATTTTTGAGCACCCACAATCTCATTCTTGATAAAACCTCACACCCCTGTTTTTCAACCTTTGAAATGATAGCAAACCACATTCTGACCTTGGAATGATATGCTTGGACGTGCTAAAAATCTGCAATGCTAAAATATCGGATAATGTTTTATAAATATTACAGCGGCACATTATGTTGCGATAAACAGAAACAAATATTCTCAGTAATTTATCATCTTAGAGCAATAAGATAGGGACTGCTTATTACAGTATGCTGCGATATTCTCCCACGATCGCTGTGACAGTATCCGACCTGTCATATTGCCAGTAACAAGTCTTCTTTTCTGAACCGCTCCAAGCTGCCTCCAACAGTCCACATTAGCTAAATTGTTTAAGATGATGTGCCTGTCCGTGTACTAACACTCTGTGCGTTATTTACCACGTGGATGAATATTCTACACATTACGGATGATTATTTCCTTATATTCAGAGTTGCACTGTAGCACACATCATCTCCCAGAATTTCCTAAGCTACCCGACTGTGATGCCGTCTTCCGCACGCAGTCCTCGCAGGAGTAAATGATCGTCGCTTCCGCGCACGCAGGGAAATAACATCCGGATTAGCTCCGCCGCCGACGACATTAGTATGTCCTGCTGAATGCACCCGAGCTGAACCAAACCATCGCGCTTTCTAGTCCAGAAAATGCGATGGAGTCGCGAGACGCAGAAACCAACGCCTTGTCACGAACGTTGCACAATTCATCTGACATTGTTTGGCAGTGTTCAGTTTTATTTTCGTCATTAGCGCGCACAAGCTCAGCTCCGCCCTTTTGCGTGACTCAAGCCTTGTGAAGCACTCGTTCGCTGAGCCCTTGGCCACCTCGAGAAGAGCCAGTCACGAATAGAGTAACAGCGGCCGAAGCAGGCCCTCAACCAGCCCAACACAGGTAACCTGAAATCAACACAGCCGTCGGCAGCGTCTGCTTTTCTCTTCAGCTGGGTGCAGCCGGTGGCTGATCTGAAGTCAGCGCCTCATTTGAGGGCCAGATCGGCTGTTTATTACCTGAAAACACGGCCGAACTCCGCCCATACCGCGGACGGAAGGCCGCGCGGCGCTGCCGGCCGAGCCCTGGGGACACACCAACTACCCCACCTACCCCGCCACTGGTGGTGGGCGGACGGCTAGCGTCGCAGCACTGTTGCAGAGAGTTGCACATGCAGAGGGCTCTCGGCATTCTCAGGGTGCAGGGTGGTTAGAGGGGAGGAGTGGTACCGGTAGCGCCCGGCAGAGGGGTGGTGTCTGTAGTGTCTGTAGTAGGCACAGCGGCAGGCAGTCCCGGTGATCCGACTTCACATAGGGGTTCCTGCTGTGAAGATGGCCTATCGAGGCTCCTGGAGGCTTGGCGGAGGACGAGAAAGGACACCGACAATCATCTGCTGTCTGAAATGGTGGATGGTTTGGGCTTCTGGGAGATGTTTAAAAAAGGAGAAGAGAGAGACGCGGAGAGAGATGAGTCTGAGAGGAGAGAGAGAAGAGAAGGAGGATAGAGAGAGTGAGAGAGAGAGGAGGTAGAGACTCCGAGTGTAGAAGAGAGCGAGGCAGAAAGAGAGAGAGAGAAAGAGGAGACGAAGAGAGAGAGAGAGAAAAGAGAAAGAGAGATGGAGAGGACTGAAAGAATGAGTGAGGAGAGGAGAGAGAGTGAGAGGAGCAAGAGAGAGAGAAAAGAGGAGAGACGAGTTCAACAGAGAAGTCCCCAAGAAGAGAGAGAGGAGAAGAGGGCTAATTGAGTCTACCGAGAGGAGAGAGAGAGGGATGGAGAGGTATACGAGAGAGAGAGAGAAAGAAGAGACGAGAGAGAGAGAGAGAGAAGGATCGAATGGGACAGAGAGAGAGATGAGAGAGAGAGAGAGAGAGAGGAGGAGAGAAGGTGAGAAGAGAGGACGAGATGAGAGAGAGAGGAGGATGACGAGAGAGAGGAGAGACGAGAGAGAACGCAGAGAGAGAGAGAGGAAGAGAGAGAGAGAGCGAGAAGAGAGAGAGAGGAGGAGAGGCCGAGAGAGAGAGAAAAGAGAAGAGAGATGAGAGAGAGGAGAGGAGAGAGATGAGAGGACGGAGAGAGAGAGAGAGAGAGAGTTAGTGAGAGAGAAGAAAGAAATGGAGGACGAGAGAGAGAGTAGGATGGATGTGAGAACGAAGAGAGAAGAGAGGAGGAAGTCAAGAGAAGACGACCGCAGCGGAGCGGATCGAGGAGAAGAAGAGACGTAGTTAGGCGAGACGCCACCACCCGGAGAGAAGAGAGAAAAGGAGAGGAGAGAACCTGGAGAAGAGACGAAGGAGAGAGGAGAGAGAGAGGACGACGTAATGGAGTGAGAACAGGGAGACAATGAGAGAGAGAGAGAGAGAAGGAAGAAAGACAGACGAGAGGATAGACGAGAGAGAGAGAGGAGAGAGACCCGACGAGAGGACCCGAAAGAGAGAGAGAGAGAGAGAGAGAGAGGAGAGAGAGGAGGAGAGAGAGGAGTGAGAGAGAGAGAGAGAGAAAGAGAGAGAGAAGAGAAAGATGAGAGAGAGACGAGACCCGAGAGAGAGGCAGGAGATGGGAGGAGAGAGACGAGAGAGAAGAGAGAGAGAGAGAGAGAGAGAGAGAGAGACGACGAGAGAGAGAGAGAGAGAGAGAGAGAGAGAGAGAGAGAGAGAGAAGAGAGAGAAGAAGAGGAGAGAGAGAGAGAGGAGAAGAGAGAGAGAGAGAGAGGAGAGAGAGAAGACGGATGAGAGAAGACGAGAGAGGAGAGAGAGAAGAGAGAGAGAGAGATAGAGCGATTCTTCCAATAAGTAAGCTAGATACTTACATGACTGTTTCTGTCTCGAGACAGTATGAGTTCTGAGTATTACTAGGGCACCGGTGCTGATCTCTATCTTCCAGCATCAGCACATCGTAGCACACCGCTCTACGGAATCTGTCGGATGATCGACACCGGCCACAGACAGGAAGTACCACACTTCCGGTCCCGGGGGCAGCGCCCGACCTCACCGACAGCGACCGACCCGACCGGCGGCGGCCGACCCGACCGGCGGCGGCCGACCCGAGCGGCGGCGGCCGCACCCTGCCGTCACCGGGCTATTGGGACAATCAGCGCGTCGTCCGGGCGAAAACAAAGTGGCACAGCGCCGGCAAACGAGCGCGTAATGACACCTTCTCGCAGCGCCGCCTAGAACAAAGGTGAATCACCATCTGGACACGAGTTGATTGGGTGCGCAGCAGGGATGATCCGGAAAAGAATACAAGCCAGCGTCAAATTATACGCACGTGCGGTGAGTACGCGCCCGGCAATGTTCAGAACGGCTGTTTCTGACAGCACGCTAGTGCCTAGTTATCGCTTTGAAGCGCGGGAGCGGCAGTGACTGCGACATCAGCACAGGAAGATAGCAGAGAACTTCACATAGTGTGATGCGGTACAGCATACTTCCCAGACACGATGCTGATGTAGAAGATTGTGGAACGTGTAGGCTGTGGAACTGTGGAACGAGCTAACAGCAGTCAGCATGTGACGGATTTCGGTTAAAATTCCCTTCGCTTTATATGCGGCTGTTTGATTTTGCATTTTGTTCAGAAATATATGTAGGTATATGTTTTGTGTAAAGAGGCAGAACTTCAGAAGCGAGCTGCACAGCCGAAATGGATAAAGCGGGCGATAGAAGACTGAGTAATGAAGATGTGGGGAATCTACAAACAATACAAATATACATCATTCGAAAGACATATTTATGATGCTGCTACTACATTAATCTAGCTACAGAAAAGCTATTCCAAACAGGCGAGTACATGGTCGCAAAGTGACAAATAACATAATGGTATCCATTGTCGATGGCCACCGGAACATACCGCCAATGTGTGTCGAACTCTTCTCTGGTATCGGCTCTGAGTCTGCGAACACATATCGTTCAGCGTAATGACTTTGTTTGTGCAGCGGGAAAGCAATCGACAGCTTTTGCCGCCGGTCGGAAAAAGCAGCTCTGGAAACGCGAATGATCGCCACTTTGCTGGGCTATTTCCCGTGGGAAACAAGCTTCTCTAAGAGGTCAGATTACACCTCGCTTGTAGCGACCGAGGCGTTGTCAGGTGATTATCTGCTGCCTCGGTGTTACAGATCGATGCTGTTTTTTTTTTCTGGACTGAACCGATCGTGAACAATCCTTTGTATGGGATTTGGTTTGCCCAGTCAGTGACCAAACCATCGGAAAGTTCACTACGATATAACGGAAGTCTCTGTTTCTGGCGCGCGACCTATTTGCTATTGTGCTGCTCGCTCTGGGGACACGACTCGACTCACTCACGGCGGGGGCAGCCGACACTGTGTAAGCACCAGAAGACAAATGGCAGACGCAAAGCACAAATGATCCCCTGTGCGCTTTATCTTCGTGGGCCTGCTCACCGTCAGCTGGGGCAAGGAAGATTAATTATTGGACAGATTACAGGACGTTTGCCGGACCTCGTCTCTCTGCCCCAACATCCCACCATCTCAACCCTCTGCCTCTCCCTCTGGTCAACTCTGCTGGAACACGCCCGCTGTTGTAATCGTATGTTCAAATCATCCAAGATGCAAACGCCCAACACCGGAAGCTGATATCCTTCACAACTAATTGCAGCGCCGTTATGGACTAGCATAACCGTGACGGTGAGTTGTACGGGTCATAGGTCATTTGTCGCACGAGCTAACGAGGGTCAGAGGTCAGAACGGCGGCAGGGAGCCATTCAAGGCCGATATCGCTGAACAAGGCCGGCCGGCCCACTGACAAATTGAGGAGAGGAACGAGCAAGAAAGAGCAGGATTTACGGCCGATCTCGAGGATAGAAAGACACGAGTCGCCCCGGGCAGGGATCGGAGGGCAGTGATCGGATGGATCGCCCAGATTGGCTTTAACAAGGCTGAAGAAGACAATTGTCGGCTGTTGATGATGTTTTTGCTACATAATTACCTTGTTAAAATTAAACTTTTATGCTCTTTGATCTCAGTAAACGGTTGCACTTTCTGTAAAGCATGCATTCTATGTATCATGACTAGCATTTACATAAAGCTTGTTCATGCGGAGCAGACGCGGTATCAACGTATACAAAATTAGATCGTTGCTGTGGACTGCGGTAAGTCATGTGCTGCTTGAAAGTAGTTGCATTGCCTCTCGAAAGCCCGATTGAAGTATGTCCGTTAACATCTCGAAACTCTGGCAATTGAAATAATCGGTTACCATGACTGTCCGTCTTGCTGCTGCGGCATTCAGAGACAGCTCTTAAAGTCCACACAATTCAGCTCTTAAAGTCCACACAATTCGAATGAATGTTATACAAGTTGTCTCCATGAATAGCAGCAATCAGCATCGAAGCAGCACATGCCTGTCTCTCACTGTTGGTACCGATCACATAGCACTAAGACGACGAGCTCTTGCTTCAACACTACCAGAACCAAAACTTGCTCTATACATTCAACCGATTATAGAAGCATCTGCTTTAGTACCACCCTTCCCCCCCCCCTACCGACTTAACAATGTCCAATCGAAACCATTTGACCTCCAGCAGTCGTTCGCCATCGCGCTGATCACCGTCTTCAAACCAGCTCCTGTGTCAATGACGAATTTCAGTCCCGCGCCACAGCGACAAGATATGCATCGCAGAAGACACGTGGCCAGTCCTTCCTCTGCAGCCGCCTCGTTCGCTGTGGTAGAGTCGGCCGCCGACACCTGAGCGCCTTAGACGTCCCGCCAGCACAGAGGCCGTCAGTCACAAGGCCATATCAGGTGCGCACGTGTCGTCTGATCTGACCCGAACAATACCCCGTCTCATACAGCGCACGTCATGGTGAGTGACAGCACACCACTGCCGTGACGCGCGCAGTGGTGCACGGCAAGCCTTGCCACGAGCTCCTCATTATGCCGGATCGATGGTGATCCCGTGATTGAAATGAGCAAGAGATGATTGTATGCATGAATGCATTGCAGTCGTGTCGTTAAAAAAACTTGGAAACAATAACATCAGTGTATTAAAGGAGAAGTTAATGTATGTTTAATGTTAATCTAGCTGGAGAGCACCTTTCACCATTCAACGAGCCAAACAAAGCTAGTCCACTGCAACTTTGTGAGGATTTTCAAGAACATCTACAATACTGGTACAAGTACAATAGCAGTCATGCTTGTGGTCATGAGTCCAGTAATGCGATGCTATTTTTAGGACAGGGCTGCCCCGCTGCCAGCAAGATCAAGTTATTATGAATTGTTGTTGATATATCTGCAACAGCAAACACCACAACAAGCCACAAGGATGTGGCGCTACAGAGCTCACAAACGATGATTTGCATATCCGAGACGTGCCCTCATCCTTAAAGCAACTCATCAGCCATCAGCACTCATCCAATTCATATGAAGAGGAACGGTGGAGATTTACCCGAGTCGAAGACATAAACAGACGACAATCAAAACAGATTATGCTTCAGGCGGCTAAAATTGCCTGCAGACACTGTCACTTGCCAGTGATTGGAAAACAATGTAGCTTTGCATGATCAATGTAGTGAAAGTATCGCATCTACCCCCTGAATGAAGCACGTAGCTAGAATTCTTATCAGGGGGAGGGGGCACGTTGGTACATTTTTATCTCTCTCCTCAGCCATATGTTGCTGACCGGGGGAGGGGGTAGGATCGGGTCATCAGAGAATCCCATTGTACCTAGTGTATTTGTCGTGCCCTCCCCGGTCAGCAACATATGGCTCAATATTTATTTTCTCAATATTTAAATCAACCAATGACTCACTATACTCACTCTATACTGTACATACATCTCAAAGCAGGCCACCAGTCCAGATTGGTCCGTTAAATCCTCACATTGCCAGAGCCGATATCGGCTGCGCTCTCCTCCCTGCCCACCATCTTCAGCGCGATGTGCCATCTAGTCGTGTCTCACCCTTAGCAGGCATCGACCGGCGTGCAACCCTTCGCTCGTCCTTCTCTTCCTTCCCAGCCTTCGTCCCCGCGTCTCCCTCCCGCATCTCCCTCCCGTGTTCTACCTCCCGGGCCTCCTCCCCCTGCCTTCCCTCTCTGAGCCACCCCGGCCATAAGCGAGATTGATCGAAATCGGGCCCGCCGCCGGAGGGTCGCTCCGTCGTTTCTCGCGTCCAGCCGCCTCGCTGCGACCGACCGCGACGGCGGCGACGCGTCGGCGGCGACGCGACGGCGGCGACGCGACGGCGGCGACGCGTCGGTTCGCCACGCGGTCCAATCGGGTATGTATGATGCGGGACCGCGCGGCTGACTGCGCTGGTTGACGGCGGGTGAAGGGCGGCGCGATAGCCCGGCATGACTGTTGACGAAGGGGGAGGGGGTGTGAGAGACCAAGCGCGAACAAAGGGCATCTAGGGCAGCTCAAACTGGTTTTAGTCAAGTGGCAAGAAGTCTGACAAAATCCCAAAAGTTCATCCAATTTCGGGTCTTTATGCATTGAACCTTTGCTAAAGCAGTTTTTATTAGATCTCGACTTATATCAGCTTCTGAACGCTTTCCTTTCATTTGGGGGTCGTGGCTTCAACCCCCCCCTTCCCTTGGATCCGACAGCGAAGTCACCGACATATTCGGCGAGAGGGCGAGAGAGAGAGAGAGAGAGAGAGAGAGAGAGAGAGAGAGAGAGAGAGAGAGAGAGACGAAGAGAGAGAGAAGGAGATGAGACGAGAGAAGAGAAGCTGAATGAGAGCCGAGGTCGAGAGCAGACAGAGCGAGAGAGCGAGAGAGCGAGAGAGCGAGAGAGCGAAAGAGCGAGAGAGCGAGAGAGAGAGAGCGAGAGAGCGAGAGACGGTTACCGAGTGGGCGTCTGGGGTGGATATGAGGCGAGATTATCCAGGAGCGACAGCTGCGTTGTAAAGCCAGGCCAAGCACATCGAAATAACTAGGCCTTTGTTGATGGCGGACGAATGTGCCGGTTAATTCAAGTAGCAGGCGTGGTTGTTCATTAACTGAAATTAGCAGCCACTTGTCTTACATGCCATCAGGAGAGCCAGTTACAACAGCGGCAGATGGCTGAAATAAGAGGACTCAACAGTCAGCAGGTGGCTGGAATAGGAGGACTCAACAGTCAGCAGGGGCTGGCAACTAGCCGAGACTCAACATCAGCAGGTGGCATGAATTTAGGAGAACTCAAGCATCAGCAGCGTGGCTGCAAGTAGAGGACTCAACAGTCACACGGTGGCTGACTAGGAGGACTCAAAAACAGTCACAGTCGCGCTGGAAGTAGCGAGTTGAACTCAACACGCGTACGGTGGCGGCATAGGAGGACACTCACATCGAGCAGCGTGCTGAATAGAGACTTTCAACATCAGGCAGGTGCGCTGAATAGGAGGGACTCACAGTCAGCAGCTGCGCCTCGAATAGGAGGATCAAACACGTCAGGCATGCTGGAAGTAGAGACTAACAGTCAGCAGGTGGCTGGCAAGAGGACTCAACAGTCAGCAGTGCTGGGATAAGAGACTGCAAACATTCAGCAGGTGGTGGAATAGCGCAGACTCAACAGTCAGCCCGCGTGGCCTGGAATTAGGAACTCACAGGTCAGCAGGTGGCTTGATAGGGAGACTCAACAGTCACAGTGGTGGAATAGGAGGACTCAAAACAGTTCACATGGTGGCTGGAATAAGAGAGCTCAACAGTCAGCTAGTGGCTGGAATAGCATAGATAAACATTTCAGCAGTGCTGTAAATAGCGAGGACTCAACAGTCAGCAGGGTGCTTGGAATGATCGGACTCACCAGTCAGCATGTGCGGAATAGGAGTACTCAACAGTCAGCAGGTGGCTGATAGTGAGACTCTCAAACAGCAGCAGGTGGCGGGAATCAGAGGACTCATAACAGTCAGAGGTGGCTCGAAGAAATAGGAGGACTCAACATGTCAGCAGTGGCTGGAATAGGAGATCAACAGTCAGCAGTGGCTGGAATAAAGATCACATAGCAGGGTGCTGATAGCGACGGAATGCGCACAGGGACTCATTCTGGCTGCGTACCCGGCTCAACGCTGTCATCTGCACTCTGCTTCCTAATCACATCACGCCACCATGTGTCTCTCTCTTATCTTCGCCTGATTAGGTATGCTTGCTGTGTGGCTAGATTACTACATGCTGTGATGGCTGAGATGGTATGACATGCTGTGTGGCTGAGATGGTATGACATGCTGTGTGGGTCTCCGTCTTCCGAAATGGCTGTAATTTAATTAGCGGTTAAGGCTTCGTAGGGGACATGTGCAGCATGTTTAAATGTAATGTATGGTTTGGAGCAAGAGAACCACTTAGAAGACTTGGCATTTTATAAAAGTATGGGGTGAGTTTGTGAATAAATACAGAGTGGGGAGACAAGAGAAATATTACCATCGTTGTGCAAGGCCTAACAGAGTATTTCTGAATACATATGAAGTGCATTACAAGTTTAAACATTGTTATTTAATTGTAATAGTATGTGTTCGTTGCGTTGCCCGCTTGGCGCATCAACCCACAGTGACTCGTAACTTCCAGTGTACCATGTACCAACCTTTTAAGATGGAAATTGTGGCCGTCTTGTGAATGAAATAAACATCTTGTGAGATGAAAATGCATAGCGAGAAATACAACAAATAATTCGTTTGCTTATAAATTAAACTGGAATGCTGAGGTAGAAACAGTGTTGTAGCCAAGGGAGGGGGTGCAAAGGGGCCATCCCCCCCCCCCCTGGAGGCCTGGCGGGCCTCTCTGCCGACCGAGCGAGGACCGCCTGGGGCCGAAGGCCCCAGTGTTTTGGATGGTGTCAGGCTCCCGCAAAACGCCTTACGTGACATCAAAATCCCTCTGTCGATCTGCGGGGGCTCTCAGTCGGCCTGAAGGGGCCCTCGGTCGGCCTGAGGGGCCCACAGTTGGCCTGAGGGGGCTCTCGGTCGGCCTGAGGGGGGCCTTTGGTCGGCCTGAGGGGGCCCTCAGTCGGCCTGAGGGGACCCTCAGCGCCCTGAGGGACCCCAGTCGCATGAGGGGACCCTCTATCGTCTTAGAGGCTCTATCGGTCTGAGGGGCCCCTCTCGGTCTGAGGGGCCTCTATCTCTGAGGGGGCCCTCTGAGTCGATCTGAGGGGCCGTCTGTCAAAGTCTGATGGGGTTTTACGTTAGGTCCTGTCTGGTTTGTGGGCCCTCCTGTCGGTTGCGGGGCCCTCTGTCGGCTGAGGGGCCCTATGTCGATCTGTAGGGACCCTCTATCGGTCTTGATTGGGGCCCCCATTCGCGGCTGAGGGGCCCCTTTGTCGGTTTTGAGGGGCCTTAATAGGGCCTGAGGAGGGGTTCTTCAGAGAGGGCCTAAGGGCCTAAACAAAGCCCAAAGTGGCCCTCTGACCCGCCTGATTGAGCCTCGACCAGCTAAGGTGGCCCTGTGGTCGCCATGAGGGGGCCGCCCAGTCGACATGAGGGCGCCTGAAGAGGCCCCGGTGTCAGCCTGGGGGGAGGGGTTTGTCCGGGCTGAAAGGGGCCCTCTGTCGGTATGAGTACCTCATTCCCCGCAGGAGGGGGCCCTCTCTCGGCTGAGGGGCCCTCTAGGCGCTTTATGGGGACCCTCGGCCAGCTTGAGCGGCCATAGTCGGCCTTAGAGAGACCTCTTGTCTTTCCACGGGGCCCTCTATTTACCTTGAAGAGGTCGTTCTTGTCGGCCCTGAGGGAGCCTTGCGCCAGCCTGAGGAGTTCTTGTTCGCCTGCTGGGTGACTGACACCGAGAAGTAGTTAAAATCGTGCTAGCCAAAGCTAAAATATGTAGGAGTTGTAACCATGGGGAGCATGTATGTGCCAGAGGTCCCATATCACAGACTATCGGTACATAACGCGAAATCCCTGGATTATTTCTTTGGTCATTTGCTCATCTTAAATACGAGCGAGCTGACCTGTACCCGAGGAATGACCTCTTCATCGCTGACGAGGGGTAGTTCACAATATACCCGAAACGCTCTGATTTTAATATTCATTGTTTAATAATTCCCTTTGCAGTAAAATATACACTCACCCACTCAGCATCTGTTTTCGCGGAACCAAGGATGAGTCCCTGAACAGGTCGGAAGGGAGTGAAAGGTCGGAGCCCTAAGACGATCTAAAGTTAACCTGGGCCTTTTCCCAGCAGTAGAAGCAGCTGTCCAGTGAATAAAACTCAAAATTTGCGCGCCGTTTCGCGCCGCATTTAACTACAAATGGTATAACATGCAGGCGAAAAAACGTCCCGTTTCTTTTCAAAACATATTGGGTTATGCTGCTATTGCCTTAATATGACTGGGCAAAGCAAGTTCACTTGAAACCTTTACAGCACTTTTACCCCGCGCCGTTACTGGGGTAATTTTCATAATCGCGAGTTACTGGGGGGGGGGCTATTATAGCCCCCCTCTGATCTCCGAAACTACTGGAACGGTATTCTTAAAAATTCGAACGGCCATTCGATAGGCCCTAATCAAATTTTTCGAAGGAAACCTAATATTGTTATCCCGAAGGTCACCGATGACGTCCACAAGGTCACGCAAATAAAAAATTTTGACCGTGCCATCAAAAGTCCGGTGGTCCCGGCATTGTCGCTCAAAATTCACTTTTAACGCATAATAAACGTGGTAATATCAGGTATGATTCGTGTATCCGACACTTCTAATTCCCATTATAAGTATTTTTGACCCTTGGGGGGTCAGGTCAAGGTCATCCGAGGTCACAAGGTCAAACTGAAGATTACGGCCATTAGGAGTTGTAACACATGTTTATGGGTTCGTTTATAGATTAGAACGCGAAAAATGACCTTAGAACATGATTTCTTCCATACAAATTGAAAAAAAAGGAAATGAACTTTTTGCTTATTTTTATGCAGTAAAGGTGGTCTAATTTTGTCTTTGAAAGGCTGTCACTCAGTCATTTTTGAAGATATTGACATCAAAAGTTTCTAACACACATTCATGGGATCACTAAATACATATATTTCTTTTTGAAAATTCGAACTTCTTTTGAACAATTTTCAAATACAAAAAAAAATGGTCTTTTGATTTCTCAAAAATTTTGAATTTCAAAATTCAAAAAAAATCCGAGAATAGCAGTCTGATAGCCCAACTTATACCTGCTTTGTGTTTGACGATTTCAGTTTACCTTAAAACTGTACTTTTGGCAGCGTTTCCCGCAAACCCTCATTTTCAACAACCCGCAGAACATTACCGTCACTCTGACGTCATTTCCGGTTGACCTATCATAGGCCTCGTTTTTTTTACCAATCAGGCAAGCATGTGTCAAATTGATCTGGGACAAGGTACTGAAGTTTGGTCACGAACCTAACGTTGGTTTAGGAGATATTGCAGAATAACCGGGAGGGGGCTATAAATAGCCCACCCCCAGTAATCGCGGGTTAAGCACAAAATAACATGTTTAGAGGTCCGCAACATACGCAATGTGACGCATTGATGAGAATTTCGGTGGAAAATTATAAATGTTGGAAAAATCGGAAAAATCGCGTTTTTTAGCAAATTGCAAATGATTTTTTTCCGCATTTTTAGCTCAGATTTCCCCAATATTGAGATTTTGACACCTGACCTCCATCCACAAAAAAATCGTAAAAACTTATGTGCCGTTGTTGTACAGCACACTGTACTGTTCTAGTTATGTGGGCCCTCATTGACTACAAGGTCCCCCTGATCCCATTTGCCCCCCCCCCTGGACGAAATCCTGGCTACGCCCCTGGGTAGAAAAGACACGCGAAGTGACTGAGTGTTGGCAGACATCACAGAAAATGATGATATAATTGTTGTTGTCATCAGCAAAAAGTCATGTCACTTACTATCTTGATTTATGATGAAGTTATCAATAAAAGCGTACCTCTGTTATCAGTGAGTATATTTATTCTGTACATTTCAGATGAGAAAACAATACTGCAAACGAATTTCTTACGGATTTGTCTTTATAAATGAATTCGGCTTAACCCGAAGTTTTCTCGGAAAACCATCGTCATACATCGCACCCACCTGAGATCACCGCCTCTGCGAAATCTGGAGCATTATGAGTCACAATACGGGATCAGCGACAGTCTGCACATCAGCCACTTAGATTGTGATCTGAAGATAGATGAATGTTCCTCCCGTCTCCAGCACGGCCAAGGAATCTCCAGTACCATGGCTACCATGGTTACCATGTCCCTCAGTGTCTCCAGTGCCCTGGTTACGCGCGCCTGCCCGACTCTTTGCAGCCCAGTTGGCGGATTAAGCAGAGTATTGGAGACGATAAGGCTTTGCTGTGGTTGACACGTGCTTTCTTCTTGCCTTTGACTGGCATGACAATGGTCACAATGGTCAGATAAGGCCTGGAGACGAGGGTCAAGAAGGACCGTGCTGATACTTTGCGGCATGTACATTGGTTCCAAAATAAGCGTCCCGCTGGGATGAAGGACAGCAGTTAAAGGGAAAAGTATGTGCAATGATGGAGATTAGTGCCCAGAAGAGTGGCACTCATCTCCATCATTCCACATACTTTTCCCAAGACGGCACATTCCCTTTAACTGCTGTGCCGGCAAACACAGCGGGACGCTTATTTTGGAACCAATAGTACAGCTTTAAACTCTTTTAACACGCGTCCTTCCGATAAACAGGAATTGTGGAATAAACAGGAATAAACAGGAACAGGAATTGTGCGAGGTGACGGTAAGAGGCAGGATCAACTCAACCAGCTTTATATAGCAAAAGGCGCCGAATTCAGAACCCACCTAAGCAAAAATCAGACTTAAGTTAGGCATGACCAATTGTTTAGCACAGACCACAGTTGGCTCGTTTCCATCAGACTCAGCTCAAGCAAACCGAAATTGCACTGCTCCTTTGGACGATTGACATCTGTAGTAGCCGATTCAGCTTCCGTGGAATATTGCCATCATTAGCTGTTTTCACGAGGGTCTTTATTTACCGGGTAACTGGGGCGTTTATGGCGTTTGGGGGTGATTGGGCGATTGGGGCGTTTAGTTTAAGTGGGAGAGGGTTGGAGCTATGTCCACGTGTCACGGTGTTCACGGAGGTCAGAAATGTTATCAATTCGAAAATGTCCAAATTCCAAAATTCGGCCCCAAACCCCCCGTTTAAACCAAACGCCCAATTCGCCCCAATCGCCCCAATTACCCGGTGAATAAAGTCATCCGTGAAAACGGCTATTGAGAGGGTTGCTCCAACACTATAGAGCCATAGACGGTAGTAGCGAAACCTATAAATACGCTCTGCGCCGGCTTGAGCGGCTGTTGGGCGTCAGAGGTATAGCGGCGCTGGCTATCCCGGTCCAGAAGCGCGCTGTCGTCCTAATGAAGTGAGGCCGTCCATCAGCGTCCTGTTGTGCTGCGCTGCTGCTGCTGCTGCTCTCCTCGTACCGGTGCTGACTGACCAGTGACCACTCAGGCCACCTGCCGACTCATCTCCGCCGCCGCCTCTTATTAAACTAAAACACCGCCCACCATACAGTACATCCTCTTCCCGAGTCCCGAATCCCCTGACAAGACCAGGGACGTGGGAACCGTGGGGGCAGTGGGGGCAACTTGCCCCCTCAACTTTTAACCTGTGGGGGTGACCCCCCCCCAACTTTGGAGCCAGGTGTCGACCTCCCCCGTCTTTTACCATGATCTTTTAACTCTGAACTAGATCAACGGCATTATCTACGGAAATTTGTTTATGTTTTGTAGAACGAAGATGCAGTTTCAACTATCAAGCAAAAAAATAAATACAGAAAATTAAACTGCATTTAATTTGGAGCTAGTTTCGGACCTTTCCATCTAAACAGTGGCACCGGACGGCTGACATTTGACTCTCGTAGCATGGAATCACTGCTAAATACAGCGCACACCTGTCATAGGATATGTTTCTTCGTCGTAACGTTGACAGAACTATTTCTTGGTCACAATGTTTTTTTTTGTCTTTTGGATGTAAATGTTATTATGTTACTATTCATTAACCATTACTAGGCACTACAGAGTAAATCACATTGGGTCTTTTTGGCATGGGGTAGGCCAGAGTACTTTATTTGTTTTAAAAGCAAAATACGTCATTACAGATTATGATGTCCGCTCTGCTCCCCTGACGTTCAGCAGAGGAAGAGTCGGCCAGGTGTCAACCAAAAGGAAAAGTGGTCACCAACGAAATTTCGGATCAAGTAAGGTGGTCGCCGGCATTGACGCATCCAGAACGGGTGGCGATATAACGGGGATAGACAGCGATAAATCGGGTGAACGGGTGGCGATATATGGCGATACATCCTGCTAGCGATGTAATGGGTGGCGATCACAGCAATACATCGCTTCTTTAAGCTATCAGTTTTGCTACCTCAGGTGACAGATCCGCCAAAAAGTTCGCCCCCCCCCCCCCCCCCCCAGGCTTAAAAAGTCATCCCACGCCCCCTTACCCTGCGTGTTTCCATATGTGTCGGTGGCACCACAGTAAGAGGCATAATGCATAGCTACCTAGCGCGCTACAGGCATCCATCTGATACAATTATGCCGCAGCGGATGACGTCATTCATCACGGTGCGTCAGATTCGTCGCTTGTTAGCGGCCGCGTGGCAGACTTTAGGATGCGTTTCACGCACACTCGCTATTACCCGGCGGTCCGCCCGGCGCCCAGATTGAATCTCACCACGGCGCGTTGGTATCGCCCGGCAACATCGGCCGGCAGAGCGGCCGCGCCAATTTGCGCGCGGAATGCGCCAGTCACGTCTCGTGGCGCGGTGCAGGCAAAACAGAGCGCGCCGATTCTCGCCGCGGATGAGCGGGCTCGGCGACGAGGAATCCAATTAGCGTTCGGTAGCGGCCGCCCGATGAAGTATGGTTTCATCTCGCGCGCGGACGGCCAGACGATAGCGCAGCGATTGACGCTGCCGCGCCAGAAACGACGCGCAATCGGCGCCGCCACCGCACGGTCACGTGACAGGACTGCTGCTGACTAGGCTAGTTGGCGTGAGCGAGCATCTGTTCGGCAGCCGCGACCGCGAGCACCTTCTGTTTATGGTACACCGCACACGTGGTCGCTGCTTGCTCCACGAATTTCAATCACGACGCCAGGTCCCGTGACGTACAATTTACGTACAGTACACCTCCCGCAGTTGATATGGTACACACGAAGGTCCGGCTTCTTTCTCCTCTAGCGTGTTTGACGGCGAATTAAGAAACGACCATCTATGCATTCAAAAAGGGGCGTATCCAGCCGCTCGGTTTGGGGGACAATTTTTTTTTCTTCAAAAAGGTATCCTTGTTTGGCGAATTTGGACCGTTCACTTTATTTTGGTGTTCTAGATTAAAACAAAATATTTTTTTTCGGAAAAAGTCACTTTTCTGGATTTTTCGTTAAAAAACACTTTTCGAGAAAAAACAAAAAACAAAAAACAAAAACACAATATTCTGTGGCATATACACACAAAAGTAATAATAACATTTATCTCATTCCAACTCGCAAGGGTGACACCGATAATTATTGAGGGGCCCCAGCCAACAATTAGTCGGCTGAAATGACGAAACAAATTATATTCTTTTGTTTGTGTGTATTTAAGCCTTTGCAACATCTTAATGTGGACTTCCATGTTATAATAGGTATTTAGTTAGCACCGCACGCATTTTTTCTGGTTTGCCTGATAAAACAAAAAATCAATGCGGTGGGCCTTGTAGAAGAAAAGAGGCTAAAATAGCTATTAATTCCATTCAGCGTCAAGACGAACCGAAGACAATGGCGATGGCTTCGTTATGATGATGGCCACTGATATGACGCCGCGAAGCGGCGTGAAATTTGTATTTGAGGTAGTAGAAAACGAAGTTTTTATATTTTTCGAATCTAGGATGTTTATTGGAGACATTACAATGATCGCCACTGTCAGACCTTCCCGTCTGACCTGCCACTGTCAGACCTTCCAGTCTGACCTGCCACTGTCAGACCTCCCCCGTCTGACCTGCCACTGTCAGACCTCCTCCCGTCCTGTCTGCCACCAGACCTTCCCGTTTGACCTGCCACTGTCAGACTACTCCGTCTGACCTGCCACTGTCAGGCCTCTGGCCTCTGACCTGCCGTCTGACTGCCACTCAGACCTCCCCCGTCTGACCTGCCACTGTTAGACCTCCCCCGTCTGACCTGCCACTGTTAGACCTCCTTCGTCTGACCTGCCACTGTTAAACCTCCCCCCATCTGACCTGCCACTGTCAGACCTCCTTCGTCTGACCTGCCACTGTCAGACCTCCCCCCGTCTGACCTGCCACTGTCAGACCTCCCTCCCGTCTGACCTGTCACTGTCAGACCTCCCCCGTCTGACCTGCCACTGTCAGATCTACTCCGTCTGACCTGCCACTGTCAGGCCTCTGGCCTCTGACCTGCCGTCTGACCTGCCACTGTTAGACCTTCCCCGTCTGACCTGCCACTGTTCAGAACTCCCCCGTCTACACTGTCAGACCTTCCCGTCTGACCTGCCACTGTCAGACCTTCCAGTCTGACCTGCCGCTGTCAGACCTCCCCCGTCTGACCTGCCACTGTCAGACCTCCCCCGTCTGACCTGCCACTGTCAGACCTCCCCCCGTCTGACCTGCCACTGTCAGACCTGCCTTCGTCTGACCTGCCACTGTTAGACCCGCCGTTTGACGAGCAGACCGCAGACGCGGCTCGTCTGATGGCGGGTCCGATTGCGAAGCTCGCCTCCCGCCGCTTTCCGCTCCCTCCTGCGGCGAGATCCTTCCCGGTCAACCACGTCCACTTTGTTCCGCCTGTATCCATTAATAACGGGCAATTTAGCGGCCGACTCGTGCGTAACACGTGGCGACTGAGACGCTCCGCTCCGGAGTCCGGTGAGGATGATAGTCCGGTAGGAAGGCAAGACAGACAAACTGAAAGACAAGGATCGTGGACGGTGGGAAGGTAGGTAACTAATAGGAGTCTAGGAGCTTGGATACAACTTAGATGGCAGACTGAAAGACAGGAAGATGGGCGGTGGTGAGGTGCCAAGGCTCTAGATGGTGGTGGTAAGGCACCTGAGCGCGAAGACGGCGAGATGGAAAGACACGTACTCAACCACTGTCAGACGTGTGACAACGTGTGACGTACCCAACCACTGTCAGTGGCGGTGGGCACTAGCTGGGCACGTGACATTGAAAGGCAGATGAGCAAAGAGGTGAGAGGTGGTGCCGCAAGAACAACAGTTTATAGTACAGCTCCATTTAATGAGCTACCTCAGAATGACCGCTTCTAAGGCCGAGCGACCTCCCAATGACCGCTTCTAGGGACGAACCCATCACGGCGAAACACGAACGAAACCCATCAATCGCGCATCTGGCTGGCTCTCGATCTCTCTCTCTCGCTCTAGAATGTTCCGCCCACGTCGCGCCGGGCGCCCGCGGTTATTGGTCTTTTCTCTAGCCACCACCACAGCCTTCATCGCCGAATACGTCTCCCCGTACGCCGCGCTTTGATGGGGTCAAGTTCGGGGTCACGGCTGGCGCCACGAGGCCCGGCACAGCGGCACGCCAGGGGCGCCAGCCAATGACCATGCCCGGGGCGTTTTTGAGTCGATTGGCCGGGTTCTGCGTGCAGACAGAAGAGGCTCGGCGGGACTTCCGGCTGACCAGGGGCTCGAGGCGGAATTGTGATCGAGTGGAGTGTGGCACTGATTGGCTTGTTGACTGGGTGGTGTCGGATTCTGATTGGTCGACGCGAAATAAGGGGATAATAAATAATGTGAGGTTAAGCGTGAAACATGCAGTACCTTATCAACATATGTCATATAACATTTAGTGATCGCAGTATTCAACGGTTTAGCCTCGTGGGTTCTAATGCCCTTGAGCTGCATTAGGCTCCGAAAGGTACCTACTAATGCTATACTCAAAACGATAGTTTTTAACCCGGCATTGACTGGGGTCTGATCTGAACACCATTGACTGGGGGGCGTTAAACGCCCCTGGTTATCTTCCGAACCAATGATTGCAGCGAGACTCGCAAGGCGGCATTCGAAATCGCTCAATGAGACGAATCTATAGCACGCTCACAAATTTCAAATTGAGGTCACATGTCATGCCACGGTCGGTCAAATGTCAAAATCTATGTATTTTAGTTATTGGGCCATATAGTCCAGGGGCCCGAGAACGATTTCAAAGTTAGGATGGGGGGGGGCAAAATCAATTTTTGCTACCCACCCCATTTTTATTCGGCGGATTTCGACTGTAACTTCAACTGGAGCCCTACGTGGTATTTGTATAATGAAATTAATGTTAAGACACTTAAAATGAAAAAAATAATATAGCATTGTATTACTATTATTTATACATCACAATGATTTAAAACAATAAGGTTTCCATTAATAATAATTTCGGTCAGGTAGGTACAATGTACATGAAGTAAATGTCAAGCTTAGGTCAAAGTAAGGTAAAGCATGTACTAATGTTAAATTTATAAAAAAAGACATGCAGCTGGACCAGTTTTTCTTAAAAACACGGTACGGTCATTTATTTTTATGTATCTTGCCAATGCAAATAAAAAAAACGCAATTTCGAAATATGACTTCACGAGTTACCAGCACTGTAAATGTGATCACTCAGTCAAAAATGATTATACAATTTTGGAATTTGGTACGTTGGTTGTCTGCATATAGTTCCCTGACATGCCTTTCGTTTTTTGTAATATCTTTGAAGATTTTGATTTGTGTTAATTTTTCATATTTTTAGGGAAATTTTGTGGTTCAAACCCCCCCCCAAAAAAATATATATATATATCAGACGCACCATTTTCGTGGCTTTATTATTTTTATTATTNGCACGACTCAACAATGACTCAAGGTATGATAACGCCGCGCTCAGGAAGTAGCGGTAGTACGTTCAGATATCTTCGTTCCGTTTTTGTCTTTCTTTTAAGAACAGTTAAGACACGTTTCACGCCTAACGGCCTTTACAAGGCGTGGAGACCCGAGATTCCACGCAAAATTCCACTCCCTACGGTGATCGTTTTCCTTGATGCGTTCCCATGAGAGCAATGGGCGGAGCTGGGTGGAGACAGGCGCTATATAAAGCCATACGAGAGAGTTGGGTAGTTATCAGTTTGTCCTGGACTTCTAGATCATATACCAGAATGAAGGTAAGAAAACCTGTCAAAAACGTTTGAAACGTAACAGAATATATAGGTGAACACGTTTGTCTTTCACAGTATAATCGTAAAATATAACGGCTCTATTGATGTGCTGGTGCATGTCACATGCACATTGCACATACACCTAAACTGGTAAATGCATATGCAGCGTGTGTTTTTACAAGCTTAAGCGCTTGTAACTGTGTCAATCTCAATAGCATATAAATGTCTTTTTCAGAGCCCCAGTATAAACGAAACATGAAGAGGTTGTATATTTCTGCCTCTATGAGCCTTAACACGCGCCCTGGAGGGGGGGGGGCGAAATCCGCCCACCCCTCCTGTTTTTCCCCACAGCGCAAAAACGGCGGCGCTGTGCGCTGCCGTGTTTTGCAAACCTGTTCTAAAATAAGCTACCCACATTATATTAAATGCTTAGTCTCGGGTCATCTTAGCTTAGTTCACCAGACGAGGTCACGTGATGACCTCACCTACAAAACGTGTTTGGTCGTATGTAGACACAGTTTTCAAACGATCGATTGTATACTTTCAGGATATCATAAGGTTATGAATACCTACCATTTGTTCGTCTCGGATTTCTGATATCGAATACCTAAGGTCAGGTCAATTGTGTGACCCCAATACTGATTTGTCAATAACTCAAGACATAATGCAGATAGAGACGTGAAAATGGTAGCAATGTGTTTGTCTCGTCGCGACACGTCTTTCAATATGCAACATGACCTACTTGACCTTGACCAGAGGTCAAATTTTGAAATTGACCTCACCTGTAAAAAATAAAATGACTTAAAGTGCCTTATCGAGACAAACATGATGGCGTCAAAATAATCGATTTATAGACATAAGTTAACAAGTTATTAGCAAAACACTTTTCTGCAAAAAATATCCATTTCGACCTTCAATGACTTCTGGATCCTTAAACACTCACCTGAGCTCAAATTTGAGGAAATTGGGTCGATTACAAATCTCAAAAGCTTTAAAATGCATTGTTGCATTTTCACCTAGCTATCATATTTTTCGAGATAATTTGGGGTATCTGGAGCAAAGTCCCAAATCTGGAAAGTATGACCTTTGATGACCTCTAAAGACCTTGAGATTGACCTGAACTAAAAAATACGGAAGTACTTTCGATAGAGTTTGTCTCGATCTATCTAACTGCGTTTTCAGCTTGTCGTTACGTTGCGTGGTTTTCGAGATCATAGGGGTGGCGAGATCCACCCCCTTCAGGGCATGCTATTTTCAGAGGCCCTCCAGGGCGCGTGTTAAAAGGTAATGTAGGCGAGGATTTTAAGTTTTCACATGTACCTATCTATTCGAGTCAAACTGAAGCTAAATTGTCTTGACCTGTTATATTGGTAATATTAAAATCTGCTAGTATTTTAATTGTGTTGAAAACTAATCCGGTGCCAATTGGTGAAAAAGCTTATCAAAGATCCCAATATTTTTAGTTTGTAAAGTTGTGTCGACTTTGTTAGCCCGTCCACTGCAAGGGGTTCGCGCCGATCACAAACTGCAGGGGAGTGGTGATTTCCGCCCCCGTGAGATCTCGAAAACTACGCAACTTAGCGACAAGCGAAAAACGGCATTAGATAGCTCGAGACAAGCTCTAAAGATAATATTTTATCCTTTTCATAGATCAGGTCAAAGGTGGTCATCGAAGGTCACATTTTCCGGTTTTAGGACTTAGCTCCAGAAACCCCCAAATATCTCAGAAACTATGATAGATAAGAATAAACGGAAAAATGTGATCGGACGCTCATGAAAAACAAAACTATCAATATTTCCTCAGATTTTAGATAAGGTCAATAAATTAGAATCAAGAGGTAAAAAAGGTCAAAAAGGCTATTTTTGGCAAAGCTGTTTTTCGTAAATAGCATTTTACCTAACAAAGAAAGGTAAATAATATCTTACGCCATCGTGTTTGTCTCGTCAAGGCGCTTAAAAAAAAATGAAAAGTGAACTGTTACAGCTTAATAATTTGATATCAGGTCAAGGTCATTTGATGACCCAGGTAGGTCATGATGTATATGGGGCAAAACGGCTTGATGAAATAATTATATTGGGGTCATCCGATAGTCTCTATTCGAATTCTATCAATACTAGTAAGGCATGCATGGCATGAAGCAGACGGAGCGAGTTATTTCATTTGTGTCCGGCAACTGAATAAGCATTGTTGTTTGATGCAATAGTAAGCAATATTCCCTGCACCTTTCTGTGGCCACTTAGTTATTTTTATTTCTGATTCTCACCTGGCATAGGTAATTCGAAGTAAAGCACGGCTTATGGCCTGCCAACTGTATCATTTTTTCTCTATGGATGGTGAGAGTTTCTTCAGTTGTGTTAAATATTTCACGTAGCCTATACCATGTGTTATTTTACGGCCAAGTATTCAGTGTATGACTTTCATAATCAGTGCAGTGATAACGGTATGTTATCCTGAAACCCACGCAGCAGCGAGCAAGCAAGCACGACGAGTCGGATTTATGGCCCATCTGTAAGACTACGTTAGTGAGGCCGCTTCGCGGCCTCACTCACTCCGTCTGAATTAATTAGCAAAACAATGCTGATGATCTCAGATGACCTCAAATGACCTTGCAGAGATCACTGAGCTATAATCGCACCTGGGTCATCAATCATGAGCTAATATAACATGATTATACAATAATTGGCCTGATCTAATGCAATTATTTAAAAAAGCATTTGCATATTTTTCCGTTCATTTATACCTAATGTGAGGTTGGAAAATTGACCTGAGCTCTTTTCACTGATGCGAAAAATCCGAGATCAATAAATTGTAGGTACTAATAACCCTAAACAAATGTAAAAGTTTCACTGTTTCAGAAAAAGGCAATGGCTTTGGCACAAACACAAACATTTTTTTAGGTGAGTTCATATGACGTGACTTTGTGACCTGACCTGAGATGACCTTAAGTCAAAACTATTACAAAGTGTGTGTAATCGATGTCCATCCGGCTTTACGAAATTTGACGGTGCTGTGCTCCGTCCTTTTTGCGCTACTCTTGAAAAACCTGAGGGGCGGAAATCAACACCCCTGCAGTGCGCGTGTTAAACAGTGAATTTATAGAGATTAAATATTTGTGCATAACACCAATCTAAAACACAGTCGAAGGGTTTGCAGCTTACAATTTAAGTTGTGCTAAAAACACGACTCATATTTTTGAATTTTATTGTCATATCTTATTCGCTATAAAAAAATCACAAATCATTTGTGAAGAAAATAAGTCAGTGCTATATGTAAACGTTTCTTCAGTTTCACCATGAATTACGAATTCAGCAAGCTATCGCACCAATACTAACCCTTGAACGCCACAGTGTTCATTCCACAAAACGGATTTAATGAGAGAACACCTGGAGTGACTTCAACGTCATCTGACATGTCATCTTCTGTCCACAGTTGATCGTTCTCTGCACCCTGCTCGCTGTGGCTCACAGCAAGGGCTACACCAAGACAGACACTTCATCCAAGAGTTACGCAGCTCCGGGCAAGGATGCAGAACTGATCAAAGACGTCTCATCTGGCAACAAAGCCGGATATAATGGAGAGCGGTCTTCAAGCTGACTTTGGCTCGCAAGCCAGCAGGTTCGGCGGCTCAAAACGCCAGCAGTTGGTGCTTCATGAATCACTATAACGGCGGATTCAACCAGCAGTACAATGGACCCTACAACCAGCACTACAATGGACCCTACAACCAGCACTACAATGGACCCTACAACCAGCACTATGACGGACTCAACAATCAGCACTATAACGGACCCTACAACCAGCACTATAACGGACCCTATAACCAGCACTATAATGGACCATACAATCAGCATTTCGATGGGCTCTACAACCAGCAGTTTGGTGGATTGTACAATCCGTATTCCAGCTCTCTGAACAACCGCTTCTCCACCTTCCCCTTTCAACAGTCGTTCAGTGGCATCTATCGTCCGAACTTCCATGGCTCCTCCAACCTGTTCCATGGAACTTACAATCAGCGTTTCGGTGGTCTGTACAACCAGGGACACTACAACAACTACCACCAGGAACACTACAACAACTACAACCAGGGACACTACAACAACTACAACCAGGGACACTACAACAACTTCAACCAGGGACACTACAACAACTACAACTTCGGTCTTCCCTTCAACTCTGCCTTCAACGGTGGCTACAACCGTGGCTACAACGTCTACCCCGGCTCGTTTGGTTTCCACTAAATTGTTTCGCTTGGATGTGTGATATCACAATACTTATTTAAACATAGATAACAGTAATAATACTGGTATCTATGATTGAAATCATAGTGAAACATGACAATCCTCTCTAAATGTCTCATTCTCCAAAGGACGAAACATCTCATAGCAAAGAGGGAGAAAATAATGAAACACTCGTCTTCACCGTTGACTCACAAGACAATTTAAGCGTATGGAAACATTGATTCGTTCTTAGCTTATGCACATAGGATGCCTTACCAACACGAAAAGCTTTTCGTGTGTAGAAGGCATTCTAGACAAATTGATTTGCATCTATGTTTTTCGTTAAATGTCCGGTGTTATTTATTTTCCATGTTATTTATTTTCCGTCCACGTCTATACCCATACACGTGTCTGTCTTTGTTGTTTTGCTTGTCATAAATATGCTACACAATTTAAAATCAAATGCCTCTGTACAACTGCCTATGTTCGACATTTGAAATGTGTCTACATGTAAGAAGTTGTGGCCAGTCCAGGGATCGACTAACTTATTTAAACGACTATATTCCTGGTACAAAATGAAACGTGTTTTGAAAAATAAACACGTGACACGACCTTTGCATGCAATCGTATCTTACGAACGACATATTCATTTTACAGAAGACTGAACAGTATTAGGTACAGTTCAACAAAAATAAACATCATGTCATTTCTTACTAGAGGTCCGTCAGCTATATATAGTTTGTGAAGATCCCAAATAGGAGCCTGTCCACGTGCGCACATGCCGACCGACTTGAACCGCGGCACTGCAGGGGTCGCGCCGAACACGAACTGCAGGGGGCGGTTGATTTCCGCCCCCCCCGTGAGATCTCCAAACTACGCAAACGTAGCGACCAAGCGGAAAATGGATTGATAGCTTAGGCAAGCTCTATCGAAAGTATTCAGTGTTTCTTGGATCCAGGTCACAATGAGGTCACAGTGGTACCAAATGTCAGATTTTCGGTTTAGGACTCTTTTAGGACTCGTTTTCCAGAAACCCCCCAATTATCTCGGAAACTATATGCTAGGAGCAAACAATTAGAGAGACAATCGATAGCCATTGAAATTTGCAATCGCATGCTATGTCCTCCAAATTGATCTCAGATCAATAGTTTAGGCTCCAGAGGTCATGAAAGTCAAACTTACTGTTTTTAACAAAACAGTTTTTCGTGAATAGATGTCACCTAAGAAAGATGGGTAACCATTTGACGCCATCGTGTTATGATCTCATTTGATGCGCTTTGAAACATATATACGGATACCTGGTAAGGTGCAACTTTCAAAAATTTTGACCTCAGGTGGCAAGGTCATTTGGTGACCCAGGTTAGGTCATGTTGCATATTGGGGCAACGCGGCCAGGACTAGACGAAACACATTGGTGTCAACTAATCGTCTTCTTATCATCTTTTCTTTCGAAGAGTTATTAGCAATCATTGCCTGATGACCTCAGATGACTCAGATGACCTGGTAGAGATCTCTGAGCAACATTTGCACCTTGATCTTTAGAATGAGCTAAAATAGCATGATTCTAAGATTAGCCTGATCCAATGCCATATTTTCTGAAAGGGAAGCATTTGTTTATTTTCCCATTCACTTATAATGGGGAGGTCAGGAGAATTGAACTGACCTTTGGTCACCGATTTACGAAAAATCCGAAGATAACGAATTGTAGGTACTGATATTCTTATGAAAATCCTGCAAGTTTCAAAACTTGCGAAAAAAAAGACTGTGGCTTTGGCACGAACGCAAACATTTTTTGGAGGTGAGTCACTTGACATGGACTTGTGACCTGACCTGAGAGACCTCAAGCAAAAACTTTTCAAAGTGTGGGTAATTGATGCCCAAACAGGTGTACGAAATTTGCGGCGCTGCGCGCCGGCGTTTTTCCGCTACTCCTGAAAAACCTGAGGGGGGGGGGGGGTGGAAATCAACCCCCCCTGCAGTGCGCGGGTTAATTACGACTCATGCAAAACCACCCAAAACTCATGCATATAGCTGCTCACAAAGATCAGATCGATTTGGTCCAGCAGTTTCCGAGATCTGAAAGCGGCAGTCGCACGTACGCACGTGCCAGAATACACAATATACATTTTTTTATTGCGTGGAATGTTGCCAAAAAAAAAAAAACTACCCCAGATTCTTATAGTAAGGTTTATATTGCAGGTTCGGGATAGGCTCCCGGATCAAATCCCCTGCCTCCGAGTGGGGGGTCCCATGGTGGGGGTCCAACCAGACCCTCCTCGCCCCCTCTCCGGCATCTCTCTCCCGGACAATGGCATAAGGCCGAACCGGATTGAGAAAAAAAATGCGGATTAAGCTCACGTGACCAAAATGAGCACCAGAGGCAGGCGGATCTTAACCAAAGAAAACACTCAAGGCAGGTAGCAAACCTATTGACACTTCATTGACAGTGTACTAAAAGTAAATATATTTTGTCATTGCTTAATAATAATTGATAAACCTTTCTCATAATGCCGAAAAAAAAATCGGCATGTTATGAGGATAAGGTTATCAATTATAATTATAGCAATGTCTTAAATTTCCCTCAAAACAGTGTTGAAACAATTACTAAATATATTTTGTGACAATTTCATTCTTTTAGTGTAAAAATCAGCTGAAAAAATAAGAAAGCATAATATTTGAATAAAGTAAAGAAGACCAATCAGTTTACATTTCATCAAACAAGATAATATATTACATTCTTGAAATATTGTTTACCGATGACTGAGTTTTCTTCTTTCAATGAGGCCCCACGCATGGAAACTATCGTCGTAGATATAACTTGATTGCACATAATAAATAATTAATGTTTATACAAGACATATTTATAGCAAAATTGCCCTACTTAACAAGGTATTTATGTACCGGAAGTTTCTTTACTGTGTGCATGAAACACGACGGAAGTACTGGTCTGATTGTCCACTTGCGCCAGTTTTGTCACAGCAGTAAAGATTACCTGTTATAAATAAAGCCGCATAAATGATATAAAACCAGCATAATATGTACATTTGTTAGACTCAATAGATAGCTCATCTTATGCTAATTAGCGTGAAACAGGCACGCAGACAGGATTTTGCTCAGGGGGGGGGGCATGGTCCCCGTGCCCCCCCCCTTGGCGTGAAATGCAAAGAATTTGGAATCCCAGCTTCAAAATTATGAAAAATGCTTAGTTTTGCGCCCCGAAAAAATTGTCGTAGCAGTTGCGTGTTAAAATAAAAGAAAAAGCCATTGTAAACATCCCAAATCAAAATTACGTCACGTGATGTCGCACACCTGGCCAGTACCCATGCATGAAGATATGCAGTGAACTGTGGGTCAATCAAGCCACCACTTAGGGAGATATTGCCCACCCAATGTGAGGGCACCAATGTTCGACCCATTTACATTTGTCACGTGCTCGCACGCTTATTGGTGGGACAGATGCCATGGGGTGGCAAATAGTGAAAGTTGGTTCCATATCCTATACACACACCGGTTTTGCTATCCACAGTTCGCACCGTTCTCGAAAACGAAGCTCCAAACCAGAGGTTCTCATGAGGGTTCCATTTAACCCGCGCGTTACTGGGGTATATTTCATAACGCGAGTTACTGGGGGGGGGGTATTTATAGCCCCCTCTCTGATCTCCGAAACTAATGGACCGATCTTAAAAACTCTAACGGCATTCGATAGCCTTATCAAGTTTGCCTTGGGAAACCTAATATTGTTATCCTCAGGGTCACCGATGACGTCACAGGTCACGTCAAATAAAACATGTTTGACCGTGCCATCAAAAAGTCCGGTGGTCGGCATTGGTCGCTAAGAAATAGTTTTTAACGGCATAATAAGTTGGTAAAAATCGGTATGATTCGTGTATCTGAAACACTTCTAATTACCATTAAAAGTAATTTTGACCTTGGGGTCAGGTCAGGTTCATCCGAGGGTCACGAGGTCAATTGAAGAATTACGGTCATTAGGAGTTGTAACACAATGTTTATGGTTTCGTTTATCGGTTAGAACGCAAAAAATGACCTTAGAACATGTTTTTTCATACAAATTGAAGAAAAAACAAAAAACGGAAATGCACTTTTTTTGCTTATTGTTATGCAGTAAAGGTGGTCTAATTTTGTCTTTGAAAGGCTGTCCACCAGTCATTTTTGAAGATATTGACTTCAAACTTGCTACAACATTCATTCATTGGGATCAACTCCAATTCCATTTTTATATTCCGGTTTTTTGAAAAATTCTAACTTCTTTTGAAAATTTTCAAAAAACAATAACAAATTGTCCTTTGGAATTCTCAAAAATTTGTGAATTTCAATTTTTTGAAAAATCCGAGATTAACAGTCTGATAGCCCATACTTATTAACCTGTCCTTTGGTGTTTGACGATTGAGTTTTATCTTTCAAACTGTACCTTTGGCAAGCGTTTCCCCCCGCAAAACCCTCATTTTTTTTTCAACAAAAACGCAGAATAAATGACGTCACTCTGACTAATTTCCGGTTGTCTATCATAGCCTCGTCCTTTTTCTCATCATCAGCATGTTTCAAATGATCAGGGACAAAGGTAACTGGAAAGGTTTGGCCCTCACGATACCTACGTTGGTTTAGGAGACATTGCAGAATAACGGGAGGGGGGCTATAAATAGCCCCCCCCCAGTAACTCGCGGGTTAACACCCATTTTGCCTTGTCACGCACTCAAGTGCATATCAGCTGGGCGTGAACCACGAAGGAGACAAATGATGGAAGCCGGTTTCATTGGCTATCAGTGAGTTTGCTATATAAATTGATTTGCCATTGTACCTTGGTAACGGCCATTTTTGTATCATAAACTTGTTATGACTTAAATTCATGCTTCCATAACTATTTAATACAGTAGACGTCACATATTACGCCCACCTTGGGACCAAGCATTTCTGGACGTTATAACCGACGAACGCTACATCCAAAGTTCCTAACATGGCCACATACAAACAAACAAACAAACACACACACACACACACACACACACACACACACACACACACACACACATACACACACACACACACACACACACACACACACACACACACACACACACACACACACACACATATGATTATCACCTGAGGTATTTATTGAACAAAGCCACTCATCGTTAGCTGTCTCAGCATATTTTTGTATCGCACAAGTTGAAGAAATCACGCATAATTTCAAGAAATGCCGGCCCCACACGGCGCCGGCGGCACATCCCCCGAGTCACCTCTGAGCCGATGTGCGTAATTGCGTGCTCCAACACGCCACGGTGCGGCCGGACTCAGATATTAGACACAGAACAAAAACTGCAGCACCACGGCCGCTTGTACACGTGCAGAGCCGGCAGGAGTTGGCCAAACGATGGCTAAGCGCGCGTTGAACTGGGCGTTATACCCGAAGTGTGGGCGGTATAAGCGTAGCTTCTGTCTATACTTGTGCATAGTAAAATTCCGTACCGAGACAACTTGGGCGTTATAAGTGGCTGTGCGTTTTAACCGTGGGCGCTATAAGCGGCGTGTACAGTAGTATTTAATAATATCGCCTAAACCAGAAATTTATATCTTGGAATATATCGTGTAATACTAAAACTTGCACACCAACCATTTTAAAACGTTTCAGAAAGACTCAAAATATTTTCAGCGCAATGATCCTTCGACAAAAAGGCTGCTATTATAATTGCAGGTAATAGGACATACAACTTAGGAATGCCTTCGATGTAGCTACGTGTTTGTCTTCTTAATAAAATATGACCAAATTGTATGGAAAATCATGCAACTAGAAATAATTGCACTCACATCTTACATTCCACATACGGTCATATTTCTCATCGGTTTTCACTCAAACCAATTATTTTCCGCTGCATCATTACATATTTGAAGGACATCACAGTCCACCGCTCTGTCTCTAAAGTATAGCAAAACTGCAGTAGGGTAAAGTTTGTGTAATGTTTGAGCTGTTGTTTAAATTAGTGGCGATGAGTGGGTAAATGAGAAAACAACGTATCAGCGCACAATTCCGGTAGTCCCTCGGTCTGCCCATCCAAATATGAATCCATTGCTTAGTTGCCGTAACGCCATAGCCACCTTAGCAACTGTGGCTAACTCCAATGTCATATCCAGATAGCATGCCGATGCCGACCAGAATGTCGCCCGGTGGCGGCGTTGTAAATCCTTCTCCAATAAGGTTCGTTTAGCCGATGTTTCGGAGGTAGGAGTTACAGACTCTGTTAAATGTGCGTGGCATGCACAGGGTGCGGGCTTAATAAAACCGTGTAGGGCTGCACAAAGCATTAAATTGAGCGTTTGTATAACAAAATATGGAGGCCACGCCCAGTTAGTGATTAGCAATATCTTTCTAAAAAAGGAATTGGGAAAATCCAATAGATATATGGTAGAATATCGGAGGCGCTTCTATATCTAGCTACTATAGTCTGTTTTGTGTCACTTGGCCACAATGTGACCAAAGCTTTCTGAAGACAGCACGAGTTGTAGTAATTCTAGTCTATCTCAGATAAGTGCACTTTTCGGTAAATTTCGTGAAATGATGATCAAAAGCCATTGATAAAATAACTGTAGGCATATGTTATCAATCATCTACTTAGGAAGAATGCTACATGGTGTTAAAGAATTGATCTGTGATGTTTCTAGTCAAAGAAAACCTACAAACAAGCTGAGAACGGTTCATCATATATTTGTGAGCGTATTCCCAACAGACTCGGCTACACTCCCGCATGCACAGCAGTATCCCACTAACCACGTTCTCCCCAAAACCCTGGGGGAGGGGTAGAGCGGCAGCAGCCCTTGGTCATCTTCACGTGAAAGATTGGAGCGACGTCTTGCTGGTAATATCACTTTGAACATGTCCGCCAGGAGCTGGACATTGGTTGGTGGGTCATTTTCTATTCTTCACATACACAAACTAGAGAGCATATCCGACGAGATCGTTCAGAATCTAGTCACGCCAGCTGCTTCGTAGACAGGTCTAATAATATCCAATGCCTCCGATTCCAATGCCTCCGATTCCACCGTAGCCAGATCCAATGCCTCCGTAGCCAGATCCGATTCCACCGTAGCCGGTTCCAATGCCTCCGTAGCCATATCCTATTCCACCGTAGCCAGATCCGATTCCTCCGTAGCCAGATCAAATTTTACTGTAGCCAGATCCGATTCCTCCGTAGCCAGATCCAATTCCACCGTAGCCAGATCCGATTCCTCCGTAGCCAGATCCGATTCCTCCGTAGCCGGATCCAATTCCTCCGTAGCCGCCCTCCCTGCAAGATTATTGGTGAAGCCACTGTTGACCACGTGGGAGGAGCAAGAGTCGCACCGGACATGAGGGGCCCGTGCTCGGTGGCACCCGTAGTCTACCGTTGGCGTTGTGCACGGGGGCCACTCCCTTGCCAAGGCGCTTCCCCTGCGGCCGGATACCTGACTTGGGACACAACCGAGGCGGCCCGCCACCCGCCACAATACACAGGCCAGGACCAGAAGCTGAGGGCGAAGAGAGAGGCAGGTTAGATTGCGGGGTACAGTGCGTGGCTGTTGCATTGTGTGGTTGTGTTATGTTCAGCTACTCTCAGCTTTGGCAAACGGCGTGACGAAGACGATAGGCATACAGAGGCAGACAGCAAGCTTATCAAATGATATTGTAGATTTTCACTTATCATTGTTATGGCTTACCTTCTATCACATTTTAATAACATAGTGTGTGTTCAACACTTTGAAATAGAACACCTTACCATAGGATGTATACTGTATAGGATAGTATTATCAAAACCAACCAGTAGTGATATCAGCGAATAGCTTTGTTTAAGCCAGTCATAGATAAAACGTGTAAGATGGTGAAGACACGTGTAAGAAAAGATAACGCGTGTGTCAAACGCGGTCTTAGTGATCGGCGGTCAGCCGCCCGGGCGGGACCGCCGCCATAGGCATTTCGACCGTTTAAGTTAGTTTTTCAGTTGATTGTAATAACAACTTTGGTGATTTATCAATGTTCTCTGGAAATCAGAAAGGAAAATCAATTTTGAATCAAAACCGTGCTGCCTTCCATGGTTCTATATTTGAAGCTGTGCCCGCGTTTTTTTAGTTATATCCGACAATGTTCCTCCCAGTTTTACGTGTAAAGGGAATATAAGCACCTTTAACATTTAGTTTTTAACTGGAGATAGCCAGATTTGTCGGGTGTGCTGAGAAACCGCCAAATCCGAAAATTTTTCCATCCAAAGCGACCTAGTTGCTGAGTTTCAACGCAAAACCGTTGGTCAATATGTGGTCATGATTTCAACGTCACAAATCCCGTGACGGTTCCAATCGTCATCAGTAGTTACTGTTCCACCCTGTGATTGCCACACGAGACACTTCGTTTTTTGAACCGTACCGCGACCAAGTATTTCAGTTACCTTGCGTTCCGGCCCGGACCGCACCGACGGTCGGTCAGGCGCTCGGTGCACTAGTGGGTTCCGTATGCGTGCTCCCCTCCCTACCGGAGCGAGCGAGCCCGGGTCGACCCCCAGACAGTCGCGTTTCACGCCTACCCGGTGCACCCATCGTGCGGTGCCGGCACAGGCAGCTGTCACTGGGCGGGCGCAAAGTTTGGGCCGTTCGATGCCTCCTTGTGTACGACCACAATCGCTTTGGTGAGCAAGATTGGTGTGGACGTCCACATTACAACATATTATAATTTTCAAATTACAAACAAATTCTTGACCTTTTTTCGCAAAAATGAATGCGCAGACCAGGTAATCAGGGCATTCTTCTCCCATAATTTACATACTTTCCCCAAGTGCTATATTTCCCTTTAAAGGGAGTGTGCCTACTCACATTGGGGTACATGTGGAGTTTGTTGACCTAGTCTGTAGAACATATTTTTTTTCTGAATTTAGCCAATGTACTTTTCATTCCCCAGAATTCACTTTAGCTTAAGCTGAGTATTCAAAAGTTCGCGCAATCACATTCTGGCAAGAATATTAAATTATCACATATGTCGCCAAGAGAGCTTTTCGCACTAGAAGCATTGCTCTTTAATTACAACGCTAGCACTATATTGTTAGCTCCGGCCAGTTGCGCCCATTATAGGTTAACATTTTTCGCTTACTCTGTTTTTATAGTTGAACGATCGTTTTTGAAGTTTTGAAACAAAACAAATGCAAAACAGAAATAAGTAACAATTCAAACTGAAAGGGGCTCCAGACGTGAATTTATGGTAACCAATAATCAAAGCAGAGCTTCTTACCGTAATAAAAATATATTTGACATTTCAAAAGAGTAGGCACACTCCCCTTAATCCGCTGAAAACTGGTCTCTAAGCGGGACCTAGCCGCATATTTATTTCGATATATCAAAAAGTATTTGAGTTATCAAAGATATTCTGTGGCTCCACAAAGCCGTTACCGACGAAACATCTATATCTAAGTACCGTTGCACTCCGTTCAAAAATGTGCCCGCGTTTTAGCGTTGAATGCAAAATCCGTGGCATAACAATGTGAAACGAGCTGCATGATGCCTCACTTCACGAAGCATTAAAGGGACACTGCCACCTTCCAAAAAGTTATCAAATGTACGCCGTTTGTTGTGCAAAATATGAAGTAATTGCTGCTGAACACGATTATGACATTTGTTTCTCCACAAACATTGGGCTCAATTTCATGAAAAATGGCCGTTTTAATATTTGGGCTGATGACGTCAGAAGTAATTTTTGTGAAGAAAAAAACAACCTTCACGCTGCCATGTATGACTAGTGTATGGTAATGTATGGCCAAAGGAAAAACAAGTCTGACTGTAATAAACATTTAGCAAAGAGAGACGACGGACATCGGCTTCAGAATCTCCCAATTCAACTACATTGGGGACTGGGATGTACAGATGTCAAAACCAAACTCGGAATTTCTCTGTGATTTTGAACCTCAGTGGTTGTTTTAACTCATACCATACATAATTGCAATGCCAAGCAGCCAAAATGGCTATCTCAACTCAAATATAATGATAAGGTGGCAGTGTCCCTTTAACTTGACAACCCATTTTTAGCAAATTTAATGCTGTCAAATCGTCATGTTTAATTGCCAGATATGCTTTGAGCAGCTTACATACATTCATACATATATTATGATCTAGTTGTTATTTGCTCTAGCATGAACGATATCTGATAGTAAAGTGTCGTCTATTAGTCAGGAGATGTACTAACTGCCGGCCGTAACGATCGTGTTTGACACACCATGAAGGCAGTCCGACTCTTACCTTCATCGTAGCAGTGAAGAATGTAAAGTGACGCTGAACTCAGCCGAAGATAGCGGGGCACAGTACCCCTATCCCAGCAACCTTTCACTGGGAAAAATGTACTCTGTGTATG